>JAYEPQ010000008.1:26507289-26584789 GCA_036321105.1 Dracaena cambodiana | reverse complement strand
AAACCAGAGTTCTTCGATCAGATTCGAGGGTAGAAGACTCCAATCGTCGCTATAAAATTTTTCTGATCGAATTCCAACCGATTTCAGTCAGAGTTCGATGAAACTGTCGGAACCGACAATCATGTTCACCCCTTTACAGAAACTATATATGTGTAGAAGGAAAAAAAAAAAAAAAAGATAGGCTCATAACACTCATCGTACAATTTATTATAACGAGAAGTTTCCCATACAGAAAGAATTTTCTTTTTCCACTGAAAACGGATCGGAGGCGTAACTCCGCATGTGATTCTGAAAACTAGAAAAGGTTGGAAAAAGCCGCACATAAATGCTTCACCGATTCCCACCTTTGTCTTTGATACTATTGAGGTGAAGTTAAACACCTAGCAATGATTATGTTATATAAAAACTAAAAAATTAAGAAAAAAACAGAGGACGGGACCCACCTAGAGGCGTACAGCTGCACCGACAGCCACGAAGCTGACGAAGCTACCGGGAATTTCCAAAGTAGCGCAACATTTTTCTCAGTGAACATATTTAGAAATTTAGTTAATATTATAAGTTTTTAATTATTTTTTTAAATAAAACTGTCCTTATTTTCAACCTTCCCTCTTTCCCTCTCTTTCTCACCAGTAAAAATGAGTTTAATAAAAAAAAATTAAAATTTTTAAACCCACATTCACAGTCTGAACTTTTAAAAAAGTTTGGAATCATCGTCTTCTTTTAAATTTTAAGCTTTTTAAAAAGCTTAGGGTTAGGAAGCATGGAAGTAAGAGTGAATTTTAGAGAAATTGGATTGAAGGAGAAAAGAGAGATTTTTTGGAATGAACGATGTGTTCACTAGAAAACAATCGGTGGGTTCACTAGGAAAAATAGGCTAGAAACTCCCGAAGCTGACTTACATGGTCGCAAGATTCGTAACCCAACATAACTTTATGTACAGCTATACGCTACCAACTACCATTCTAATCTCTGCAACCAAACCTTGATTCCTAGAGATCGCAATTAAATCCATTTATTTTTTTCCTCATCTCTCTTTTATTTTCCACACATTTCTTTCTTCTTTTTTTTCTTTTTTCTTTTTTTTTCTTTTTTCCCTAGTTTCCTATTCTTTTTGTGAGAAAACAGCAAAATGAAAAATTGTGAAGATTTGAAGTCTCTTTTTTCTTCTTTAACTTTATTTTGTTTTTGAAATCATGAGGAATTAAAAATTATATAGCAGAATCATGCAAAATAATTAAGAAGCTTCACATCAAATAAAATTCTACAACTTACACTTGCTATAACATCAAACAAATTACAGACTCACAGTTAAAATGAACAAAATAATAAAGAAATTGATGAACACAATATCCATAGCTGTAATCTTTTTCTCAACCCAGTTCCGCACAGTCACCGACATCCAAATTATGTACCCAAATTAATACTTGTCAAATTAACACACCAATTGTTCATATTTATGCACCTTAAAAAGAAAGGAAAAAAGAAAATAAGAATAACAAAACAACATATAGTAACAATTAACAAATGAACATATATGTGATATTAATTTATTAACCAAACCCTAATGGCTAATGATCATCACTGCTCCTCTCTCTTGCCATCATCAAAGTTGTGCGCATAGCTGATCGAGTCATACCTAAACTGCTGCCCATTCATGGTGGTGGGCAGGGTCTGCGACCTGACAAGCCTCCTCAGCTCCGACCGCACCTTATAGAACAGGTGCCTCAGGCTGCCCTTGCTGTGGCACCCCAGCATCTGGATCTCGTCCTCGTTCATCTCCACATCCCTTGCGAACACGGGCTTTCTCGACAGGATCCACCCCCATCCCCAGTCCCACCACCTTCTTAGTGGGCCTCCGACACCGAAGTCCCCGAGGGACGGCATGGACTTGGACTTGCGGAAGGCCCATGCGGTGGAGGCCGAGGAGAGGGGCTGGATCCGGACCGAGAAGGAGGAGATCCGCTTACGAAGCCCGATCACGGCGGCGGCGGAGGAGGAGCCTTTCGCCGCCTCGGACTGGGAGATGGGGAGCTCGTCCTTGTATGGCATTGTGGGGAGGAATTTCCTCTTCTGGATGGTCTCAATGAAGGAAGAGGCCATTTTCTGCAGATTTGGCGAGAGTTTTCTTCTTTATTTTTTTGGCTCTTTTTGTAGAGGATGAAGCCACACCAAAGTTTATGTTAAACTGTGGGAACAAGAACAGCTAGCTGAGGCAGTAGTAGCGGCAACAAATACAATGGACAGGCTGGTGTAGTGTATGCATGGGGTGTATTGGGGTCCAGAGTTTTTTTTTCTTTTTTTTTTGGTTTTCTTTTTAAATCCATACCAATTAATTGAATTAATTTGTTAAATTAATTGTAGCAGCACATGGGAATCTTTGGTGGCATTTTTTGGCCCATCTCATTTCAACTTCCCATGAGAATATATTTTAGCTCGAGATGAGGTGTCGAGAAAATGCTAGGTTTATTGTGGAGGGTCTAATGTAAACTTCATGCCACCTGTAATTGGGTGCGTTGTCTTAATTTTTGGTTGGGATTAGAAATGGATTAGAATTGTAATTAGATTTTCAATTTTTGGGATTAGGAGACTTATTAGTGGTTGGAGTGTGGACCACGGGCCGGGGTAAAACTTTGGGCATTGTTAAGAGCATATTATTCATAATTATTAATCTATTTTTGGAGAAAGGTTAATAGCTACAATTGTGATTTATTAGTTGTGCTGCTGCAGTTGGATCAGGTGACACATCAATTAATGGCGGTCACCGATTCTTATCACGGAACCAATGGAGTAAAACCATTTTTTTTCTTGCTGTTACTATAATTTATATATTGTTTCAGAATTCTAGAAAGAATTTTAATCCATCGAATTTTAGGATACCTCACAAATAAAAGAAGATAATCTTTTGTATAAAACTGTAAGATTGAATTAGCATTAATTTATTCCTTAATTTGAATTAGTTAGTTCAGCTGTGTATTTGGGTAAGTAGGTAGACTGAATTTGAGTTGAAATTTAATGGTTTCAGCGTAATTTGATTTGGGAGAGAGATATTGGATATAAATAAATACTCATTTCAAAGAGAAAGAGAGAGAAAGGAGGGTTACAATGAAACTAACAAAGATCAGATTGATCAAATCCACAAGAAAATGCCTTGGATGCGGTCCAATCTCTGAACAAACAGAGAATCCTCGCCATCAATTCCCATAATTCGGTTTTAGCTATTGAATTTTTTAAGTTAAAAGATTAATTTTAATTAACGCTTTCTCGTCCAAAGCAAATCCTGACCATCGATTCTCATATTTCGGTTTATATATCGTTTAATTTTTATGTTAAAAAGTAATTCTAAACCATTCAATTTTTACGTTGAACTAATTCTAATCATGTATAACCACCCTCGTAATAAAAATTTTGCGGGTGGGTCATTAGATTCTAGGAAATGGATCTTGGCTAATAATTTTTTTCATTAGCGTGTTATATTGCTCGATCCTTGCTTACATTATTTTTTTCCTAATGAGAAAGCAAATTGGCAAGTGATGTATGGAAGATGCCTCAAAAGTTTTTCCTTGTTGATAGCTGAATGTTTCGACCTGCATTTGCAAACATTTTCGGATGGTTTTTTTTTTTAATTTTAGGATTAGATTCCACGTAATATAATGGCCTTTGGATGCCTAAAAAAATTCCTTAAATAATCATCAATTAAAAAGTAAAAAAGAACCAGCAAGCCTATTATTTTTATTCACCAAGTTAGAATCTGCCTTGTGAAAATAGATTGTACTAACTTTACAGATTATATTGTCCATTCAATCATGGAAGGTTTTGAATTGTCAACATCACGAATTAATAAATGCTTATTCATTATCTTGAGTGGTCATACAGGACTTCTCGTTGTGTAACATCAAAAGAATGTGTTTGACGTTATGACATAAGAACTCCAGTAAAATATTGCTATTAACATGTTATGTGTTATAGGAAAATCAATATACGCTGCAAATTTTGGAATAAAAAATAGTTTTTCTTAATTCTTATCGCAACTTTAGAATTAGGAATTTAATATATTAACAGAGCCTATTTTCTCATAAGCCTAGATCTTTTCTATTAATCATCAGCATGATCAAAATTCCTATCACCAGCACCACACACATTATCACTAACAATAGACACTCTACTTCTGCACTTCTACACTCTACTTTTGCACTTTTACTATATGTTACCGATATTGCTTCTCAAATTTTCATTAGACTTGCACCATTAAATTATCTTCAACGGTAAGCTCAATTTGATACACTGCTAATTGGTTACGACTTGCAAGGTTATGTGGATGGAACTCTCAGGTGCCTATATGTGTCCACCGGCACCAGCATCTCCACTTATGGCACTACAATCATCTCCCACGCTAATTAGATCTGACAACATATGCTTATTCTATCTGCAATTGTTTTTTCTATTTAATTTGAAATTAAACAACGTATTGCTCCACCTCAAATATCCCATGAGGCTTGTAATAAGCTAACCCATCTATATACAAGCAAGTCTTGTACGAAAATTATTCAATTGAAAAAAAAGCTAACCATGATCCAGAGTGTGACTTCCTCCGTCTTGTCAAGAAGCTCGCCGATAAGCTCGCTCTAATCGATCTGCGGATCCCCAACCAATGATAACATTACTCAATATGTTCAACAAGGACTGGACTTGGAATATAGGAAAGTTACAATCGCAATTCATGCTAGAGAGACATCATTGATGTTTGAGAAGCTCTCCATGACCTACTTGTAGGGCATGAAACATACATCCGTCGGCTGGATTAGCATAGTGTCCCTCTTTGTTGTCCTAAATATGACAAAGAAATAAATATTAAATATGGATGTCCATCAGAATATTATTCAGGACATTGATATAAAAATAACTTTCGAAAAAAGAATAAATATTACAAAAAGAAAAAATTCAGAATTACTAAGAAAAAATGGAATTCTGAATATAAGAATAAATACAAAAAGCATAAATCTCTGGAAAAACGAAAATTTATAAAAAGAATATAAAAAGGGTTGCAGATGTTTTAAATGCAACAAAGAGGGACATTATGCTAATGAATGCCTCTTAAATATTAAAAGAGTAATAATAGAAGATATTGATGTATATGGAATCAATATTGGTATAAATACAAGATATACCTAGTGATACTTCTACACTGTATGAAATTGAAAGCATATATGAAAGCAATGAATCTGAAGACTTAGTCTCAGATATCGAAAGCTTTAATATAAACATGCTTACTCTTAGTGAAACCTATAATAGAATAAAAATTATAATGTTAACACCATATGTTATTCTGCCAAAAAAAGAGAGATTAAATTTGGCAGGACATATACTATATAGTGGAATGTGTTATAAACTAAAGAGATATAGGTCTACAGAAGTATTTTTAGACCTCATAATACAAATACATTTTGGCTACTTTGGAAAAATTTATAATATCCAAAGACATGCAAAAAATAATATATTTATTACATATGGGTTACTAGAACCAATATCAAAACTAAATGTAAGTGTACTGCTTAAAAGTACAAGTCTTGAAGACTAAGACTATATTATTTATCAAGGAGATCCGATAGGATTATTAATACTACAAAAATATGAAGACTTACCACTTACTAAAGAAGATGTAGGTGACATCTATAATACACAAAAATCTCCAGTTTCAAGTTCTCAAGTTGGTAAAGAAACACACTATGAATATCGTGTCATATGAACGCTGTGTCAGAAAGACCATAAGTTCAAATATATAAAATTTTAATTCCTTTGAAATTCAGAATGAGAGTATACAAGATAGTATGGGAAAGCAATTCATCATTACTGATAAAGATCTCGAACGTTTAAAAGAAGCTATATCTCATACAGAGAAAAAAGATGTATATAAAACGTCACTATTTAAATCCAGATTTCTAAATAAAAAAAACCTATGTATTCGAAAGAATGTAAGGAAACATAGAATTAAAGGGAGATTAGGATTTTACGTCAGTAAAACTCATTAATCCTCAACAAATTGACAAATTACAAAAAAAAAAAAATCCTAAAATGAAGTATCTTAATATAGGATTAATACAAATCAAAATTACGGGATTATTCCGATCTGGAATAGATACACCAATAATGATTGCTTGTTTAGATGAAAGAATTATCAATCATCCATTAAATAGTTTAATGGGCGGTCCTAAATCAAATCTTGCCATTAGAATATTTGGCGTAAATATACGTCCTGACTTTTGTATAAGTCTTGATGATCAAAACATTGATAAACTTTGTTCCTTATCAATTAGTTTGAAAAGAATTGAACTACTACCTGGTTCAAAAGTTTTAGGGATACAATAGGAATATTGTATGGTTTTAAACGATACATCAACTTTTAAATCAATAACACCAAATCAGTTTGTGAAACTATTTGAGGTTGGTAATGGTAAAGCTATACAACCAAGATTAGTAGATATACGACATATAAAGTTTAATAATGATATGCAGATTTTTATCAAATTTTTAAAACCAAAAATACAATTACCATTAGAACAATTTGTAGTTTCTAGTAATACAATATCTACTACACTAATTAATCCTATCTCAGAATTGACACCAAGAATAAGTAGGAGTAGAAGTATTGATTATACATCAATACCCGCTACATATCATGATATGGAGAATATTAATATTGAGCCTTCAAGACATAGCTTGTCAACTACAGAAAATGAACCAATAGAAGGCAGAACACAATATCTTTTAGAGTCACAAAATACTAATGTCATAAGATTACTGTATGATTGATTTAAAGAAAAAAGCATTACTACATATATATATTCCTCTTACAATTCGATTTAATGATTTACCAGAATTTACTCTACATGCTTTGGTAGATACTAGTGTTGAAACAAGTTTAATACAAAATGTCTTTATTCCTCAGCAATATTTGATACTTTTAGACAAAAAAGGAATATTAAATGACTTTATGGGTAGACAACAACCTGTAATATATAAAGCTAAAGTACCAATATTTATACCAGATATTGATGGTATAGATAAAGAATATAATTTTGAATTCGCACTTTTACCAAAAGAATTTGATACTGCTTGTATCATTGGTATGAATAATTTGCGACAGTTTCCACCTATTAATACACATTCTTTTGCTTTTGATGGTCGAAGATACTATGTGTACCATTCCCTAAACCATTTTAATCACATTTTACGTTAGCCCAGCATGGTGAAGTTCATTTAATTGACTCTGCTACTGCTTTAAATGCTATTGCTTTAAATTCACTACAACTTCTTTTGCTTTTCATGATTCTCATGATTATTGCACTTATACAATTCCTGTTCAGAATATCTTTGAAAAACTGTTCATGAGATGCTGAGTCCTTTATATAGTGACAATCGTTTAAAACACTTTAATAAAGCTCCACGATATTGTATTCTAGAATTACTAGAATAATATCAGAATTCAAAAGTACGAGTAAATAGTATCATGGTAACTCCTTCTGATAAAGAAGAGTTTGCTAGACAAATACAAGAATTAGAAAATTTAAAGTTAATACAAAAAAATTCTAGTCCTCATTCATCGCCTGCTTTTCGAGTTAGAAATCATCCAGAGAGGAAAAACTAGAATTGTTATAAATTATAGAAAGTTAAATAGTTGTATAAAGTTTGATGAGTATTTTATTCTATCTGCTGAACAACTAACTAAACAAATATAAGGAGCTATATACTATAGTAAATTTGATGAAAAGTCTGGATTATGACAAATAAAGCTAAAAGACCAGATATCAAAAGAATTGACGGTATTTAATTGCCCACAAGGACATTACGAATATAATATAATGCCTTTTGGATTAAAAAAATACACCACAAATATTTTAAAAATGGATGAATTTCATATTTGGATATCAACAATATGTTTCAGTTTATATAGATGACATTTTACTATTTTCTAATTCATTAGAAGAACATAAAAAATATCTATTGACTGTTATAAAAATACTACTGGATAATGGAGTAATTCTAAGTCCAAAAAATGGAATTATGCAAGGAAAAAATTGAATTCCTTGGAAAATATATCAAGAAAGGACAGATAGAGCTTCAACAACATATCTACTCCAAAATAAAAGAATATTTTTCTACATTTAAAACTTTAAAAGAATTGCAAAGCTTTCTTAGCATTCTAAACTATGGTAGAAAGTTTATTCCAAATTTAACTAAGAAGGTAAAACACCTTCAAAAACGGTTAACTATAGAACAAAATAAATATAAATAAGAAACTGGTGAACAACCAAGAATATAGAATACAGATAAGATTCCAATCACATTAACATTAGAAGAAGAAAAAGAAATCGAAAAAATAAAATCCCTGATAAAAGATCAAAAAATATTATATTTTTTTACTGACAGTGAGCTAGTTATTCTTCAAACTGATGCTTCAGATAATTTTTGGGCCGATGTTTTAATTACTCAAAAAAGAGAAATTATTGCTTATACTTCTGGTAAATTTACAAAAGTCCAGCAAAAATATTCGACATATGATAAAGAATTACTTGCTATTAAACTAGCTCTAAAATCATTACGAATTTATTTATTAACAGAAATTTTGTTATTGAAACTGATAATAAATCTGTTGCTCAGTTTCTAAAGAAAAAATAATTAATAATCCTGAAGAAAATCTCAGGAGAATACGAATTGCTTTATATCTGGAAATATTTAACTATAATGTGAAATATATTCCAGGTTATACTAATATTGTTGTTGATCTTTTAACCAGATCGGGAACGAGGATATACATATTTGTTTAAAACAAATGGAAAGCCAGATAAAGCGCCAATAAGAATGGCAAACTATATCTGGGAAGAAGGGAAAGAAGGTGGGCGAATCCTCTTCCGAGACCACCAAGCCTGTCCCTACAGGGACATCCAGCCCATAAGCTACCAACACGACATCAGGCCTACCAGCCTCTGGCCCACAAGCCACAATTCCAAGTCAGCAATCAGCATTTCCACCACTTCCAACCGCAAGACCACCATCAGCATCAGTAGCTGTACAACAACAAAGTTCTTTAGGAAAAGCTCCTCAACATTTTCTCACTTACAAAGAAATCCAGTCATCACCAAGAAATTTGCTTCAGCAATTATCAGAGATTGGTATAACCAATCTTTAAAGACAACAGAAGAAGATGTTTATAATAAACTTAATGGCTGTTTCAGATCGATACAGTCAAATGATCTGAAGTCTGCAATTATTGGCTGACACAATTGGAGCAGGAAGTGATGCAAGCCAAGCATCAAATCAGACAATACAAGGAAAGAGAAGCACAAATATCAGAACTTGTGCATACTCTCTGTCAATACTCCACCACAGCCAGATCTGACGCTTTGTCTCTACAAGAAGCCAGTTTTTTTTATAGGAACTTCTTCAAACCAACAAAGCTTGAGAAAATTTTTTGAAGTGTTAGAACTAGCCGATCTGGTTAGTGTGCAACTTCAAAACTTTATTAATCTTCTTGATCTCTGCCAAGTCCGAGCAGAAAAGCAGATACAACTTGATGTAGAAATAACTCTTTAACGGATGATTACCCTCAATCAGAGAAATCTCCTAGATGACAGCCAGCTTCTGTCATTTTTCAAGACACTTGAGGCCACAGATATTACCCAGTATTTTCAAACTGGAGACATCATTCTTAACAGGAATAACCATCCTCGGTTAATTGTCTATTTCAAGCAGATCCCTCACTATCAAAGGCAGATTAAATTGGGTATCATTCATAAAATTTTCGTGAACACGGACCATCCCGAAGAATATACAGCATATATACCCAACATTTGCAGTGAACGGATCAAGGTCTATACAACTCGCTACCAGGCTGTATTCTATTTTAAAGTCTGGAGTATTTGGGAGGAGAGGAAATACTTAAAGTTATTTTCCTCTGTCCAAATATGGGAATTGCACTCCAATAATCCTTACCTTGCACATGGTTTTGACCCATATCAACGTCAAAACTTTGTTCTAGAAGAAGAAACACCAAAGGCGGCCAAAGAGTTTTTTCAAGAATCTGCAGGAGAAGCCTTAAATGGAGCTCACTCCGTTTATGAAGGAAAAACCATTCTTCTTTTTTATTATCTTTCGGCTTTTGAATCATTTGAGGAAAAGTCGAAAAAAGTGACAAGATTCTTAGAACATTTAAATCTTGGAAGGATTGGAACTCAAACCAGGCTTGAGTTTTTGGAAGAACAAGAAACAATGATGCTAGATGATCAAGTAGATGCACATCATGATGACGACAATGGTTTGGCCAATCTGGAGATTCAATAAAAAGCGTGGTGGGCCCATGCCACTACAAAAAATATAAGTGGCCGACAAGGCATCTTTCTATCTTGTTCCACTCAGCAAAAAAGAGAAAAGCAACCTCTCTTTTTCCTCCACTTCCATATGCTATTATTGTCCTCAGACATCGACAGCAGGCATCTTCTTTTTTAGGTGGATACTTTTCCACCTCAAACCGATGTAATGGAAGATAACTTCTCATCCTGAAGGCACTTCTGCTCTATATATAGATCCTCTTTCAGAGGAATAGATATAGTAAAAACTTGCAATCTTTTTTTTCCTTTGTTTGTACTCTTTATATTTCTTGTTTCCATTGCCGTTTTCTATTTGGTATCAGAGCTTGGTTCTAGCTATTGTACAGTTTGAAAGTCTTCAATAAAAGCTCTGTAAGTGTTTTTTTAAATATGTGTGGCTAAGTCCTAGAGGCATGTTGTTATCTTAGTTCTTGTTTAAATGTCTATTAGTAGTATAGTTTGCTTCGTACGCATGGGATAGGAAATGAACCATTGTTGTGCTCTACCTCTCTGAAACAATGACAGAGGCTTGTGGTGGATAGACCAAGATGGTTAGGTCCTTGCAGCCTTTACTTTACCAGAAAATCACAGTTAGAGATGTCATGTAGCCGGAGAGAATAGGGTCAAAAAGAAGTAAAAGATACTACAAAATAGACACATAAATAAGTAACTAAAATATCAACATGACCTCGCCAATCTATCTGCAGATTGAGAAAGCTATAGTCTTACCAGACGAACAGTATATTTGTCCATATAATCTATATTATGTTATTCACGTACCTGGAAAAAATAACAATGACGGAATCAATAACTATATCTGTAATCAATTAAAAAAGATTTCAACAGATATAAACCAAATCAAAGCATATTTAAATTTAAATGACAAAATGTCAATGTTACAGCTTTATAACACAAAAGAAAATCAAAGAGAGAAGTTAGGCATTAGTAAAATACGGATGCTAAAATTTTCTACAAAAAAAAAATGTTATTGATACTAACACTGTCGATGAAACTATCTACAGAAAGTTTCTTTCTTTGCAGGAATAAGAACTGACTGGTGAAATATCTAGTCAGGAAGCATATAATTTTTATGAAAAGCATACCACTTCTATACTATACTACAAATCTGAACAAAATGAAAATGGTTTAGATTTAAATTCTGATCAAGAGACCGACAATATTATCGTCTCCTCTGATACAAAATTTCTTTCAGGTGATTATTTGGGAGAAGATTCACACCGAAATTTTACAAAATCAGACGAATCTTCTTTTACTAAAGAAGAGTATAAGTCTGGTTATGAATATTACAAAATAAATATGGAATAAAGCAGTGTAGAAAATAACGCGTTACGAAACGCGTTATAATGCGTTTCGTAACGGAGCGCGGACCTGGCGCTCCGTAACGGCAGGAAAAAACGCAGTGCTGCGTAACGGTACGTTTTTTAAAAATAACGTACGTTATATAACGTAACGTTATAACTCAAAATAACGTACGTTATTTCCTAGGGCAGTTTGGGTATAAAAACTCCTAAACCGATCGCGATTTAGCCCTAAAATCGTTCCCTTTTTTTTTCGCGAATTCGCGATTCTCCTCTTACCTCAGCCAAAAACCGATCGCTCCTCCGTTCCCGTCCCTCTTCATCGCCGATCATCTCCAATCTCACCCAATTCCGACCCTCGCCGATCACCGGCCAACTCCATCCTCGCCGATTCTCTCATTCCTCGCCGGTCACCGATTCCGATCAGTTTCATCCTCGCCGATCGCTCGATTCCCTCCTCTCCATCGCCGGATCTGATACTCTCCATCTCCTTTACCGACTCCGTTGCCAAAACTCTCCATCGCCGACCATCTCCGTCGCGAACTCCAGCGAGTAACTCCGTCGAGCTTCAACAGGTAAAAATTTGAACTTTTTTTTTTTATTGTAATGCTTACTTGCTGTTGTTAGGAATCCAAATTTCAAAGTTTAAATTTTTTTATTAATACATTAATAAAAAATTAAATTTCTGTTTAACCTAAATTTTAAACCCAAATTTTTGTTAGTAATTCCAGCCAACTTCGTTTGCTGTTGTTAGATTTTGGGATTTAATTAAGTTTATGTTATTTTGGGTTGATGTTCATTTAAGTTGCTGTTTCAAAGGGCAATTTGTGTTTGTGTTAATTTTTGGTTAGATTTTGGGATTTAATCTAAGTTGTTGTTTCAATTAAATATCAATTGATAAGTTGCTGTTAATTTTCGACTAGACTTCTCTGTGTTAAAACTTAAAAGCATAAATATCAATTGATAAGTTGCTGTATTGTAGGCTAGAATTAAGTTGTTGTGTTACAGGCTTAGAGCATAAATATCATTCTCTGCGTTACGGCATAAATATCATTTAATTTAAGTTGCTGTTACAGCATAAATATCATTTGATACAGTAAGTCAGTAATGAAATAAAAGTGGCTAGATTTCTATGTGTTACAGCATAAATATCATTTGATTAAAAAGTTAAATAGGATAAGATCGTGGAAGTGGCTAGATCGTTGAAATTGAAATAGAAGTCATACAAATAATTAGATATATCTTTTTTTGTTATTGTTGAAATTGAATTTTTTTTTATTATTCTTGATTTATAAGAAATCGAAGAATCATGTCTAAGCATATGGATCTGGCAAGAGAATGGGGGATTCATAAAGATGGTGAACCAAGCAATTATTTTTATTGCAAATTTTGCAATCACCATATCACTGCTAGAATTACAAGATTGAAGCATCATTTGGCTGGTACCAGAAATGGTGTTAAAGTTTGTGAGCGAGTTCCAGCAAATGTGAAGAAAACATGTCAAGAGACGCTACAGGTTACAGAGTTAGAGAAAAAGAAGAAGTTAGCATTGACCCGTGAAATTGGGAGAATGGGTGAACCACAGGCTGAGGTGATTAGCCAAGAACTTGAAAGTGCCGTAGGAAGCAACTCCCAGCCTCGGACTTTAGGTGCAATAGACAAATTTATTAATGTGGAAGCCCGTCAATCAAAACTTGAAACTTCTCTAAAGAAGGAGGCAAGAGAGGATTGTGTAAGGAAGATTGGTAGATGCATATTTGCTAATGGATTATCATTTAATATATTGAATAGTCCATATTGGAAGGAAATGATAGAAGCAGTTAGTAACTTCGGATTCGGTTTGAAACAACCATCCCCTTATGAGATAAGGACGCGAGTCCTTAAAGCCGAAGTTGAGGATATTGATAAAATCAAAGAGAAACACGTATTGGCTTGGGAGAAATATGGATGTACAGTTATGTTAGATGGATGGTCTGATAGAAAGAGCAGAAGCTTAATTAATTTTCTTGTAAATTCACCCGAGGGTTTATAAGTCCATTGACGCATCAGATCAGTTCAAGACTGGAACTTATTTGTGGGAGTGTATTGACAAGGTGGTTGAGGAGATTGGAGAAAAGAATGTTGTTCAAGTGATTACCGACAACCATGCCTCTTACGTGAATGCTGGTACAAAGCTTATGGAATCAAGAAAATGTTTATATTGGACTCCTTGTGCAGCTCATTGTATTGATCTGATGCTTGAAGACATAGACAAGATGAAAATTCACAAGGAGACACTTGATACGGCAAAAGGTATAATACAATTTATTTACAATCATTATTGGGTTCTCAGTTTGATGCGGACATATACAAAGGGGAAAGAACTTCTAAGGCCTGCCATCACTCGATTTGCTAACTCATTCTTGACTTTGTAAAGGTTGTATAAATTAAGGCAACCTATAAGAAAAATGTTTGCATCTGATGAATTTACTAAGAGTGTTTGGGCCAAAAAACCGAATGCAATTAAGGCTAAGAAAGCAGTGTTGTCTAGCCGAAGCTTCTGGGGTCGTGTTCTATTTTGCTTCAGCACCACTCTTCCACTTGTCTATGTATTACGAGAGGTGGATTCAGATATTAGGCCTTCTATGCCTTTTCTTTATGAAATGCTTGATAGCTGCAAAGAGAAAATTGCTAATATTTGTGATGGCAATAAGAGGAAGTACATGCTTTATTGGAATATGATAGATAAGAGATGGACATATATGTTACATAGGCCTCTCCATGCGGCAACATATTTTCTTAATCCAAGATATTTCTATGGTGATTCCTTTTCCAATGTTCCAGAGGTCAGGAGAGGGCTTCGTGGATGCATGCAACGTATGATACCTGATCTTAATGAGTATGCACAAGCTGATGTCGAATTGGATCACTATAAACAGAAACTTGGAGAGTTTGGATCCCCACTAGCTCAAATGACTATGAATGCCCGTAGTCTAGGTATAATTTTATTTATTTCTATGATTCTATATATAGCAATATCATTCATTTTTAAATTTTTTAACTCCAAAATTATTTTAGCTGCTTGGTGGGAAAGATTTGGAGAAGATGTTCCTACACTCCAAAAGTTTGCAATTCGGATTCTCTCTCTTACTACTAGTGTTTCTGTATGTGAACGCAATTGGAGCACTTTTGAGCAAGTATGAAAATTTAAAACTAAAATATTTTTAGTTGATATTTTTTTCATTGACATTTTTTTAATTTACTTATACAAATTTACATTTCACAAATTTGTTGAAGGTTCATTCAAAGAAAAGATGTCGCTTGGAGCAAGAACGTCTACACTCTCTTGTTTATGTCATGTATAATATTAAACTTAGAGAGAGGAATATATGGAGAAAACGAATGAATTTGGATCTGATTCTTATAGATGAAGCGACTCCTGATGATGAATGGCTTGTAGAGAGTGAAGAACAGTGTCTTGCCGATGATCTTGGATTGTTCGATGACCGAAATGAGAATATTGTTGATACAGGAACAAGGGATTTTCTAGATGTCACCGCGATTAATAACAATCAGAATGTTATGGCCTCTACAGATAAGGGTGATAAGCAAGATGAGAATGAAAGTATAAGAAAAAACGGAGGGTCAATACTTCATGTAAGTAATTAAAATTTGGGTCTTCAATTCTTGATTAAGTGTCTAGCCTATGGCTTTAAGTATCATATAACCTTGTTAATTTGTGAATTTATTTTGTAGCATCTTCCTCGGACAAAGGAAAATCAATTGATGATGTGGTGGAGGAGACGGGGGATGATATCGATCCTGAAGATGCTAATTATATTTTGGACGAGGATGATCTAGTTGTAGTAGAGTAGATGATGGGATGAGAACTTCATTTGTATATATTGGAGGAGAATGTTTTGTATAACTTAAATACTTAATTTGTAATTTTGTATATTATGAAGTTGTTGATATGTTAACTATTAAGACTTAAGAGCTTTAAGACTTTTATGTATATTGTGATGTGAACTATGAATTTTAAACATAGTTTAAAAAATTGTTGTCATACTTGCTACAATTTTTAAAATTTTTCTATGTCTTTAAATTGATTTTACAGTATTTTATATGATTTTTTGGATTTATTCACTTATTTATAATCATTATTAAATATAGTTCTATATTTATTTTAATTAAATAAATTGAAAATTGCGTAACCTACATTATGCGTTACGTTATTTGCTACTTAACCTAACAAAAAAAAAAAATGTTACGTTAACGTTATCGTTATTTTAAACATTGGAATAAAGATCCACATCTACTTCTCAACTTACAACGGGGGGATATGTTCCACCACCATGAACACCAGAAGTAGAGATGACTGATGAAAATAATGTATCATCTGAAAAAGAAACTTTTGTTAATAACTATATTCTTAGAAATAGTAAAAGAAATATTAGAACTAGTTCTCCAAATTTATTCTTTAATTTTGACAAAATACCACATACTAAATTAAAACAGTATATGACAGAATGGATACAATTTTGCTGAGGAATAAAGGCATTTCATATTAAACTTGCTTCAGCACTAGTATCTACCAAAGCATGTTTAGTAAATTCTGGTAAAGCATTAAATCGAATTGTAAGAGCATGTATAATATATGTAGTAATGCTTTTTTTTTAAAATCAATCATACGGTAATCTTATGACATTAGTATTTTGTAACTCTAAAAGATATTGTGTTCTGCCTTCTATTGGTTTATTTTATATAGTTGACAAGCTATGTCTTGAAAGCTCAATATTAATATTCTCCGTATCATGATATGTAGAGGGTATTGATTTATAATCAATACTTCTACTCCTACTTATTCTTGGTGTCAATTCTGATACATGATTAATTAGTGTAGTAAATATTGTATTATCAGAAACTACAAATTATTCTACTGGTAATTGTATTTTTGGTTTTAAAGATTTGATAAAAATTTGCATATCATTATCAAACTTTAGATGTCGTATATTTACTAATCTTGGTTGTATAACTTTACCATTACCAATCTCAAATAGTTTCACAAACTGATTTGGTGTTATTGATTTAAAAGTTGATGTATCGTTTAAAACCATACAATGTTCTTATTGTATCCCTAAAACTTTTGAACCAGGTAGTAATTCAATTCCTTTCAAACTAATTGATAAGGAACAAAGTTTATCAATATTTTGATCATCAAGACTTATATATAAGTCGGGATGTATATTTACGCCAAATATTCTATTGGCAAGATTTGATTTAGTACCACCCATTAAACTATTTAATGGATTATTGATAATTCTTTTGTCTAAACAATCAATCATTATTGGTGTATCTATTCCAGATCGGAATAATCCTGTAATTATGTTTGTATTAATCTTATATGAAAATACTTCATTTTAGGATATTTTTTCGTAATTTGTTAAGTTGTTGAGGATCAATGAGTTTTACCGACGTAAAATCCTCATCTCCCTTTAATTCTATATTTCCTTGCATTCTTTCGAATACATAGGTTTTTTTTATTTAGAAATCTGGATTTAAATGGTGACGTTTTATATACATCTTTTTTCTCTGTATGAGGTATAACTTCTTTTAAACGTTCGGGATCTTCATCAGTAATGATGAATTGCTCTCCCATACTATCTTGTATACTCTCATTCTGAATTTCATAGGAATTAAAATTTTGTGTATTTGAACTTCTGATCTTTCTGACACAGTGTTCATATAGACATGATATTCATAGTGTGTTTCTTTACGAACTTAAGAACTTGAAACTGGAGATTTTTATGTATTATAGATGTCACCTACATCGTCTTTAATAAGAGGTAAGTCTTCATATTTTTGTAGTATTAATAATCCTATCGGATCTCCTTGATCAATAATATAGTCTTGGTCTTCAAGACTTGTACTTTTAAGCAGTACACTTACATTTAGTTTTGACATTGGTTCTATTAACCCATGTGTAATAAATATATTATTTTTTGCATGTCTTTGGATATTATAAAATTTTCCAAAGTAGCCAAAAGGTATTTGTATTTTGACGTCTAAAAATACTTCTATAGACTTATATCTCTTTAGTCTATAACACCTTCCACTATATAGTATATGTTCTGCCGAATTTAATCTCTCTTTTTTTGGTAGAATAGCTATGGTGTTAACATTATAATTTTTATTCTATTATAGGTTTCACTAAGAGTAAGCATGTTTATATTAAAGCTTTCGATATCTGAGACTAAGTCTTTAGATTCAGAGCTTTCATATATGCTTTCAATTTCATACAGTGTAGAAGTATCACTAGGTATATCTAGTATTGTACCAATATTGATTCCATATACATCAATATCTTCTATTATTACTGTTTTAATATTTAAAGAGCATTCATTAGCATAGTGTCCCTCTTTGTGGCATTTAAAACATCTACAACCCTTTTGATATTTCTTTTTTATAAATTTTCTTTTTTCCAAAGATTTATGTTTTTTGTATCTATTCTTAAATTCATGATTTCATTTTTTCTCAGTAATTCTAATTTTTTTCTTTTTGTAATGTTTATTCTTTTTTCGAAAGTTATTTTTATATCGATGTCCTGAAGGACATCCCTATTTAATATTTATTTCTTCGTCATATTTAGGACAACAAGTAGACCAAAAATTTGATCTTAAAATTTATTTTTTCTTATGTTTATTGGCTTTTGTATTTTGGCATACTTCTTTCAAAGTATCCATACAAGAATTTTTTAGAAAGCCAATAGAATGTGTACTCTCTGGATCCGTTCCAGAAAAGTATTTTAGTCTTATTATATCATATTTATTTTTTATCAAATTATTCCATGGAATAGGTATTTTTGAAAAAAAAATGTCTTAATCCAGAATAAATCTTTCTCTATCTGATATATGTATTTACAAATTCTTCCAATTGGCATATATCACATAATTTAGTTTTATTAAAAACTCTTCAGAGTATTTATCTTCACCAAAATCTTCGCCAGTAATGCCAGCATAAAATAGTGACACTATACTGCCGATTGCTTCTTTTTTTGTAGGTTGTGTCTCTATTTTACTTATGGCTTCAGGATGGAATTTTTTATACTAGGATAACTAATATAAAACTATTCCTTCCCATAAACTTGTAGCATATAAAACAAACTCCATATTTGGAATTTTGACAGGGGATACAAAGACATGACCAACTATATATTGTATCCATTCTGTCATATACTGTTTTAATTTAGTATGTGGTATTTTGTTAATATTAAAGAATAAATTTGGAGAACTAGCTCCAATATTTCTTTTACTATTTCTATGAATATAATTATTAACAAAAGTTTCTTTTTCAGATGATATATTATTTTCATCAGTCATCTCTACTTCTGGTGTTCGTGGTGGTGGAACATATCCCCCCGTTGTAAGTTGAGAAGTAGATGTGGATCCTTATTCCATATTTATTTTATAATATTCATAAGTAGACTTATACTCTTCTTTAGTAAAAGAAGATTCGTCTAGTTTTGTAAAATTTCGGTATGAATCTTCTCCCGAATAATCGCCTGAAAGAAATTCTGTATCAGAGGAGACGAAATATTATCGGTCTCTTAATCAGAATTTAAATCTGAACCATTTTCATTTTGTTCATATTTGTAGTATAGTATAGAAGTGGTATGCTTTTCATAAAAATTATATACTTCCTGACTAGATATGTTACCAGTCAGTTCTTGTTCCTGCAAAGAAAGAAACTTTCTGTAGAATTTTTCATCTACAGTGTTAGTATCAATAACAGATTTATTTTTTGTAGAAAATTTTAGTATCCGTATTTTACTAATGCCTAACTTCTCTCTTTAATTTTCTTTTGTGTTATAAAGCTGTAACATTGACATTTTGTCATTTAAATTTAAATACGCCTTGATTTGGTTTATATCTATTGAAATCTTTTTTAATTGATCACAGATATAGTTATTGATTCCATCATTGTTATTTTTTTCAGGTACGTGAATAACATGATGTAAATCGTGAAGATTATATGGACAAATATAGTGTTCGTCTGGTAAGACTTTAGCTTTCTCCATCTGTAGATGGATTGGCGAGGTTATGTTGATATCTTAGTTACTTATTTATGTGTCTATTTTGTAGTATCTTTTATTTCTTTTTGACCATATTCTCTCCGGCTATATGACATCTCTAACCGTGGCTTTATGGTAGAGTAAAGGCTGCAAGGACCTGACCCTCTTGGTCTATCTACCACAAACTTCTGCCATTGCTTCAGAGAGGTAGAGCACAACAATGGTTCGTTTCCTACCCCATGCATACGAAGCAAACCATACTACTAATAGACATTTAAACAAGAACTAAGATAACAATATGCCTCTAGGACTTAGCCACACATACTAAAAAAAACACTTACAGAACTTTTATTGAAGACTTTCAAACTGTACGATAGATGGAACCAAGCTCTGATACCAAATAGAAAACGGCGATGGAAACAAGAAATATAAAGAGTACAAACAAAGAAAAGAAAAGATTACAAGTTTTTGCTATATCTATTCCCCTGAAAGAGGATCTATATATAGAGCAGAAGTTCCTTCAGAATGAGAAGGAATCTACCATTACATCGGTATGAGGTGGAAAAGTATCCACCTAAAATAAAGATGCCTGCTGTCGGTGTCTGAGGACAATAATAGCATATGGAATCTGCTAGCTATAGTGGAGGAAAAAGTGAGGTTGCTTTTCTCTTTTCTGCTGAGTGGAAGAAGATAGAAAGATGCATTGTCTGCCACTTATCTTTTCGTAGTGGCATGGGCCCACCATGTTTTTTTTCAATCTCCAGATTGGCCAAACCATTATCGTCATCATAATGCGTGTCTGCTTGATCATCTAGCATCATTGTTTCTTGTTCTTCCAAAAAATCAAGCCTGGCTTGAGTTTCAATCCTTCCAATATTTAAATGTTCTAAGAATCTGGTCACTTTTTTCGACGTTTCCTCAAATGATTCAAAAGCTGAAAGATAATAAAAAGAAGAATGGTTTTGCCTTCATAAACGGAATGAGCTCCATTTAAGGCTTCTCCTGCAGATTCTTGAAAAAACTCTTTGACTGCCTTTGGTGCTTCTTCTTCTAGAACAAAGTTTTAACGTTGATATGTGTCAAAACCATGTGCAAGGTAAGGATTATTGGAGTGCAATTTCCAGATTTGGACAGTGGAAAATAACTTCAAGTATTTCCTCTCCTTCCAAATACTACAGACTTTAAAATAGAATACATCTTGGTAGCGAGTTGTATAGGCCTTGATCCGTTCACTGCAGATGTTGGGTATATACGTTGTATATTCTTCGGGATGGTCCGTGTTCACGAAAATTTCATGAACAATACCCAATTTAATCTGTCTTTGATAGTAAGGGATCTACTTGAAATAGGCAATTAACCGAGGATGGTTATTCATGTTAAGAATGATGTCTCCAATTTGAAAATACTAGGTAATATCTGTGGCCTCAAGTGTCTTGAAAAATGACAGAAGCTAGCTGTCATCCAGGAGATTTCTCTGATTGAGAGTAATTATTCGTTGAAGTGTTATTTCTGCATCATGTTGTCTCTGCATTTCTGTTCGGACTTGGCAGAGGTCGAGAAGATTAATAAAGTCTTGAAGCTGGACACTAACCAGATCGGCTAGTTCTAAATCTTCAAAAAAATTTCTCAAGCTTTGTTGGTCTGAAGAAGTTCATGTAAAAAAAACTAGCTTCTTGTAGAGACAAAGTGTCAGATCTGGCTGTGGTGGAGTATTGACAGAGAGTATGCACAAGTTCTGATATTTGTGCTTCTCTTTCCTTGTATTGTCTGATTTGATGCTTGGCTTGCATCACTTCCTGCTCCAATTGTGTCAGCAAATAATTGGCAGACTTCAGATCATTTGACTGTATCGATA
This sequence comes from Dracaena cambodiana, assembly GCA_036321105.1. Taxonomy (NCBI): domain Eukaryota; kingdom Viridiplantae; phylum Streptophyta; class Magnoliopsida; order Asparagales; family Asparagaceae; genus Dracaena; species Dracaena cambodiana. The sequence goes on along the minus strand of JAYEPQ010000008.1, from coordinate 26,563,204 downwards.
TGAAACAACCATTAAGTTTATTATAAACATCTTCTTCTGTTGTCTTTAAACATTGGCTATATCAATCTCTGACAACTGCTAAGGCGAATTGCTCGGTGATGAGTGGATTTCTTTGTAATTTAGAAAAGCGCTGAGGAGCTTTTCCTAAAGAACTTTGTTGTTGTACAGCTGCTGATGCTAATGGTGGTCTTGCGGTTGGAAGTGGTGGAAATGCTGATTGCTGACTTGGAATTGTGGCTTGTGGGCCAGAGGCTGGTAGACCTGATATCGTGTTGGTAGATTGTGGGCTGGATGTCCCTATAGGGACAGGCTTGGTGGTCCCGGAAGAGGATTCGCCCACCTTCTTTCCCTTCTTTCCAGATATAGTTTGCCATTCTTGTTGGCGCTTTATTTGGCTTTCCATTTGTTTTAAATGAAGATGTATATCCATGTTCATGATCTGGTTAAAAGATCAGCAACAATATTAGTATAATCTGGAATATATTTCACATCATAGTTAAATATTTTCAGATATAAAGCAATTCGTATTCTCCTGAGATTTTCCTCAGGATAATTAATTATTTTTCTTTAGAAACTGAGCAACAGATTTATTATCAGTTTAAATAACAAAATTTCTGTTTAATAAATAAATTCGTAATGATTTCATAGCTAGTTTAATGACAAGTAATTCTTTATCATATGTCGAATACTTTTGCTAGACTTTTGTAAATTTGCCAGAAGTATAAGCAATAATTTCTCTTTTTTGAGCAATTAAAACACCGGCCCAAAAATTATCTGAAGCATCAGTTTGAAGAATAACTAGCTCACTGTCAATAGGAAAATATAATATTTTTTGATCTTTTATCAGCGATTTTATTTTTTCGATTTCTTTTTCTTCTTCTAATGTTAAGGTGATTGGAATCTTATCTGTATTCCATTTTCTTGGTTGTTCACCAGTTTTTTTTTATTTATATTTACTTTGTTCTATAGTTAACCATTCTTGAAGGTGTTTTACCTTCTCGGTTAAATTTGGAATAAACTTTCTACCGTAGTTTAGAATGCCAAGAAAGCTTTGCTATTCCTTTAAAGTTTTAAATGTAGAAGGATATTTTTTTATTTTGGAGTATATATACTGTTGAACCTCTATCTGTCCTTTCTTGATATACTTTTCATGAAATTCAATTTATTCCTTGCATAATTCTATCTTTTTTGGACTTAGAATTACTCCATTATACAATAGTATTTTTATAACAGTCAATAAATATTTTTTATGTTCTTCTATTGAATTAGAAAACACTAAAATATTGTCTATATAAACTGAAAAATATTGTAAATGTCCAAACATGAAGTTCATCCATTTTTAAAATATTTGTAGTGTATTTTTTAATCCAAAAGGCATTACATTCCATTCGTAATATCCTTGTGGGCACTAAATGCTATCAATTCTTTTGATATCTGGTCTTTTAGCTTTATTTTCCAGAATCCAAACTTTGCATCAAATTTACTATAGTGTTTAACTCCTTGTATTTATTTAATTAGTTGTTCAGCAGATGAAATAAAATACCCATCAAACTTTGTACAACTATTTAACTTTCTATAATTTATAACCATTCTACCTTTTCCTCTCTGCATGATTTCTAACTAGAAAAGCAGGCAATGAATGAGGACTAGAACTTTTTTGTATTAATTTTAAATTTTTTAGTTCTTGTATTTGTCTATCAAACTCTTTTTTATCAGAAGGATTTACCATGATACTATTTATTCGTATTTTTGTATTCTGATATTATTTTAGTAATTCTAGAGTACAATATCGTGGAGTTTTGTCAAAGTGTTTTAAAGGATTGTCACTATATAAATGACTCAGCATCTCATGAATAGTTTTTTCAATGATATTCTGAACAGGAATTGTATAAGTGCAATAATCATGAGAATCATGAAAAGCAGAAGAAGTTGTAATGGAATTTAAAGCAGTAGCATTTAAAATAGTAGCAGAGTCAATTAAATGAACTTCACCATGCTGGGCTGGCGTATAATGTGGTAAAAATGGTACAGGGAATGGTACACGTAGTATCATTCGACCATCAAAAACAAAATAATGTGTATTAAAAGGTGGAAACTGTCGCAAATTATTCATACTAATGATACAATCAGTATCAAATTCCTTTGGTAAAAGTGCAAATTCAAAATTGTATTCTTTATCTATACCATCAATATCTGGTATAAATATTGGTACTTCAGTTTTATGTGTTACAGGTTGCTGTCTACCCATAAAGTCATTTAATATTTCTTTTTTGTCTAAATGTATCCAATATTGCTGAGGAATAAAGACATTTTGTATTAAATTTGTTTCAGCACCAGTATCTACAAAACATGTATAGTAAATTCTGGTAAAGTATTAAATCGAATTGTAAGAGGAATATATATATGTAGTAATACTTTTTTCAATCAATCATACGGTAATCTTATGACATTAGTATTTTGTGACTCTAAAAGATTTTGTGTTCTGCCTTCTATTGGTTCATTTTCTGTAGTTGACAAGCATCACATTGACCTTTTAACCTTACTGTCAACTCTGAGTACGATGGTATATGTAACACTCACTATCTGAAGTATAGGATACTTGAGTCATTAAGTAACGCATTTGCAAAAATACGTTATGCCCCAATACAATATCAATCATTTGCCAAATTGAACATGTCACAATAATATCTTAATAGAAAAAAAAATGTATTCAATGAACAAAATTGGATTACAAGATTAAAATAAAGATAGGATTATAACTAAAAATAAAAGATAACATTTCAAAAGTGGAATCAATCTAAAATGATAAGTAGAAGACTAAAAAGAAAATAACGGCCTTCTACTTGCTTCGGTTAACCCTTATATTTCTTCAGATAAAAGTCAGTTTTGGTAATTCAATCTCTAGATCTAAACATGCATATCAAGAATCGTCAATAAAATGACCGATAATATAATAATAGTATATGCAAAAAAATTTATATAATATAAATAAAAGAGACTTACGAATCATTCATTAAAATCATATAAGCAATTCCATGAATGTCAATGTCATACCTAAAATTCTTAAAATGATGCAATTTAGTTTTAATCTTTTTTAATTCATTTAATCTTTTATATCATCATATTTAGAAAGTTTAGGGAAAGACTGGATCAGTATAAATGTATGTCTATAGCCACAATAATATGACTGTAAAATGGTATTGCCTAACCATGAAAAAGAGGTCGTAAGTGATATTATGTAACCAGAAAAATTGGTCGTAACAGTCAAGTAATGAGTAGGAATTTGAAATACAATTTCCTTCCATCACTTGAGTTTTCTTCAAAACCCCATGTCTTTCATTATAGTGACAGCACCGTTAGAATATCATTAGTATCATTCTAATATCAATACGGATGTCACTGTAATTTCACTGTTATTAATATCAGTTTCATTTACTAATATTTATCATTTTATGTCGTATCAATATTATAAGTTCAAGACTACACAATTACATTCCTTCAATATCTCATTAATATAATTTTACTATATTCATATTTAAATAAGTTAGATTGAACATCATTAATACCAGTTAGTCAGGTAAGTATAATGAGATGCGAGTTTTCCCGTGTGATGCATATTTCTTAATTAAATAACTACTATCCTTCAAGTTTACTTTTCCTTTGACACCAATGGACGAAATATAAAATTTAGGTATTATTTGATCATATATACGGTAATCTTATGTCTTTATATTATCAATTAATTATAACCATTTATAGTAAGTTATCATTTCCATTTTTGGACTATAGGGTTCATCATCGATTGTGTTATTTTTTCCGTAAACATCGCTAATCATTGATGTTAATTTTGATCAGCTAAAATAACAGAGCCAAATTTGAGCATCAAATAGGGATTGGGCTTAGACCAGGTCCTAAGCTAAGTCAAGCTCTCAAGAGAGGACTTTCGATTTCAGATAGCTTGAAAGGAGATTATTTGATAATAAAGGAGAGAGCAAAGATAAAAGGCATACATAACGAAATAATGAGGTTCGACCAAGAAGGATTCATGCACCTACATCCACAGGGAAAAGTGGCTGCTATAACATATAGTTTATAATGGTAATAAGGCTTCAATAGTTCATTATCTCTCTTTTCTCTCCTGTTACAGAAAATATATAGAAAATATGAAGGAAATTAATGAGACATAAAAAAAATTCAATCAAAATGCAAGATGTCCTCTCCTCATGGGGGAGGATGTATTTATAGTTATTTATTGATAAAGTTACAGTTGAATTTTAATGCAGTCTAGATTTTTGTTTGCGACTCTTTTTTGAGCTCGCTAATACAGTCTAAAAAGAATTTACTTCTTATAGTCGAATTTAGTTTGCCAATCTTGGAAGGATCCTAGTTGATAAAAGTTTTTTAGTTTTCTAGGCTTCATAGACTTTGTAGATCTTGCCTAATAGGTCTTTTTTCCTATGTGCATGGACCGATTAATTTATGAACCAACAAGTTCAACTTTGAGATTAGAGGGAGCTCGGGAAGATATCATATTTAAGATCAAATAGAGCGAAATTGATTTCAACTAGCTAATGCAGAAGATACAAATTCAAGTCCTAATTTGATATTATAAAGATCGAGCTGGAAAATTCAATTCGAAGAAAGTTATAGAGCTGAGAAGAATATCACCTAAATCTGATTCTTAAGCGTAACATATGATCTTCTTTTGAAGTACTGCACAGTAGAACAACATTTGAAGCAAACTAGCATGAGAGGCACTAGTGGCTTTGCTCACGCCACCGGTACCCTTTTTTTTTCCTAGTATCCAATAATAATGCCTCTGTAGTGATTCTGCATACAATTGATACCTCTAGATCATAAGCACCAATAATCCATTATAGGCACAAGTGCTTGGTTGTAAAGAACATTCTTCAAGTGATTTTTGGACTCTAATCTTTTTAATTGGTTGTGGATCACGATATAAGATTATTTTGGATTTTCTTGATGACTTTGCAAACTCTATAAATCAAGAGGATATGTCTCATTCTCATTTACCTAATCAAATTCTATTCTCTTTTTCTTTTTCTTCTCCTTTTTTTTAGGCTTTAGTTTTTAAGAGATCTAGAGAAATATATTTGTGAAAATTTATAAAGACATAATTTTTATGAAAACTACAATAATTCTATCCACAAACATAAACAACTAATCTCCTGTTGTTGGGGCATGATGAGACAATCCTATATCTACAATTGGTTTAGCTTTTACTTATATGTTTTATGTGTTTTCTTGTTTAATATTCTTATTTTTAAATCTTCTTTTTCTATTTTAGATTTAAAAGTGAATATTAGATACTTTGATATCTTATGACTTAAGAGTACGTATATTCTTACTTATTTACATGATATTCCATTAACATTTAGTCATGGAGTTTATTTGGGGTTTGAAGGATTATTAGATCTTATTTATTGGGTATGCTTAGCTTGTTCAATTAATTCGCAAGTAAAATTTTTTAAAGATGATTTAATAACGACATAATTTTTTATAATTTCATGATGGTATCTCCTAGTCAGGTTTGACCAGATTATCAATTTAGTTGAGTCAATTAAAAATGATTTTGCCAACAAAGATGCCCTCGTTTCTACCTATGTTCTCTTCTCATTACTTTAATGAAATTTCTTTTGGCATTACTATCTCTTATCTAAATTTTGTTTTCTCAATCGTAGTCATGTATAGTGCTTTACTTATACCCATGATAAAAGAAAGATTTTGGATTATATATTCCGAGTAATATTGTTAAGTAAATGAAAGTTATTTGATTGACAATTAAAAGTATAAGTGGAATAAGTAAAATTAATTCTCAAAACAAAACCCATCCCTCAAGCCAATGCAAGGACCTAGGGCGTCTTACTATAACAACAGACTCTAGTATGAGCTCACAAAATGTAAAGCCTAAAATGGAAAGAAAAAGAAAATAAAAATAAAAATAAAATGTTTCCACATAATGGCCAGACAAAATTTCACGAGAGACTCTGCAACCATATATAATATTGTCACGATAAAAATGGGGTCGACGGCGACATGGTTGAAAAGCTCGGGAGAACGCGGAACCCATCGGCAAAGGGCGTCGGTTCCCAGGTCCACATCTCTCTTCCCTTCCCTTGTTAACACCTTCTCAACACAACTCAACGACACAACTATTTCCGCTGCTTCTCTCCAGCTAGCTAGCAACACTCTTGGAGTCTTAATTATTATTATTATATAATATAATTATATTTGAAATTATTATAATAGTAAAATTCGCCATTCAATGGAATTTGGAATAAAAGGGTAAACACCAGCTGTTCTATTGGACGATCTGTAATGTAAACCAAACAAGGAATTTGAAAAATAAAATAAAGGGTATATTCCTCTTATTCACTCATCAACCCATGATTGGATGTGCGAACTGCTACTAAAAGCTAAAAGGGTCAGTAATCACGAATGATGATGAAATAGTCGTTTCCAATTGTTCCCTAGTTTATTCTCGAAATCTGGTAGCAAGTCAGATTTATATAAGGGGTTCTTTTAATTACTTCTGACATTTTTGACAATCTTTTCCTCAGACATTTTTGTAATTTTACGAGCCTAAAAGGCTTAATATAACTAGGCATCTATCCACTCATTTTGCCAATTGAATATTAACAACTGCGCTCCTAATTCATAGAAAAGTGTGGGTTCAGATCTTCTCATTGGCCATACGATAGGGGAAATTTTTATTAAATTTGAAGAGACGCACAAAAGAGGCATAATCGCAAATTGGCTCTAGATCAGAGCATACAAACGTACTCACAACATGAACAAGTTGTGAAGTATATCGTGATTATTCGATGTGTGATTTAGCGGATCAAAATGATCCCTTTTTTCTCCCCATTTTGGCTGGCTCCTTTCCCTTTCGAAAGACTACTTATAAGTGTCATATATTGCATATTTATAACATCTATATTATCTATTTTTGTATTTAAATAATGCTACTCGGATATTTTTAGTATGCTTTGCAAATAAATCATTTTTACAAGGAGATAGTATAAACTCAGAACCGAATTAGGAAACCAAATCCAGAAAAGAATTAAAACTGAGCAAAACTACAAGACCATGATACTGTAGAGAGTTAAAGATCAATACAGTTAATCCAATAGAAGGAAAATAATAAAAGATTCATGCAGAAGAAAGTTGAAGCCCAGAAGATCAATTTTTGCCGCTATCGGCTCAGTGGGGGCCCACTTGTTATGGGCCGACGAGCCATAGTTAGTTGCGATTTCCATTTGGTTGTTTTTTCTCGTTGTTGATACCAGCAAATCCCAGTTTTATGAGGGCTTCGATGTAATTTTGTAGTTTCTCACTTGTACTCAAATTAGGGTTTGATTCTCCGAAGCCTATATATTGGCCGTATTTTTGTAATCTAGGGTTGATGATTTAATTTTGTACTCGATTTCTATTGAATAAAATTAGGGTTTGCTGAAGGAGTGACGACCGCCATACTAACTCCAGAGGTACCTTTCTCTGTTTATCATTGTTCCTTAAGTAATTTTTTCTAATTACTTTCTAGATAGATTTATCTTACTTTATTGTGTAAAACTTTAATCGTTTTTTAGGAAAAATATGATCTTTTTAATTAGGAGTATGAGTGGCTAATTAGTTTAGTTTTAGGATGTAGATGAAGGTAGGGATCAACCTCATATTAATCTATTTGTATTCTTTCTAAAATAAAAATAAACAAAAATAAGATTTTTCTATGAAACAATAAATATACAAGAACCCGTTGTTTGCCATAAAAATTATAAATGATTCTCTATTGAGCTATTTCAATAAAGGATTACAATTTCAACGGTTTTCTATTTACAGAAGATGAGAAACAATCAAATTCCTTTTTATTTAAGGCGGGGTTCTGAGGTAGTGGTGGAGAATGATCTTACTCTCCGTTGACACTCTGCACAAACTCTTTCAATTGGCAAAAGGGCTCTGAATTTCTGATCACAAAGGATAGTTTTAGATGAAGATAATTGATCCCTTCCTTTCTGTTTCCCTGCTTTTTATAGGGGTTTTAAGGCAGCGTCTCCGTCTCATTCGTTCAACGGTTAGCTCCACTACTCAAGTGGTGCCGTCATATTCATTAGACAGTTACCTCAACGATCTAAATAGTACCGTTATACTCATTCGGCAGTTGACTCCACGATCCGAGGTAGCAACTTCTCTTGTTCGAGTCGGGCGACTTTGTATTAAACCGCTCTCTGGAAGCTATGGATAGCATCGCGAATCTCAAACTTTAGATTCGCAGATCTACTCTGTTGTAACTGGGTCGCAAACCTTAGACTTTAGATTCACGGATTTGCTGAGTCGTGGACCTCAAACCGTAAATTCGAGGATCTGCCTTGTTTTGACAGATAACTCCAGAATTTTTCGCCAACAAAACCTCCTCCAAAATTTTGAAAATTCTCATGATCCTCGGAGGTGTTTTGGAATACATTGGATATAATATTCTCTTTTGATGTGAAGCAAGATTCTGTATTAGAATCTCAACCTTCTACACTTTCAAGAGTGCAATTCTGTATTAAAACTTCAATTGAAAATAGCATGATCCTATCTTAGTGTCTTGGACTTCCATTTTGAAAGGAATACGACTTTGTATTAGCGCCGTGAACTTGTTATTTTTGAAGGAGAATATGACCTGTATTAGTGCCACGATTTTCCACGATTTTCAACTTTTGAAAGAGAATACGACTCTATATTAGTGTCGCGAACTTCCCTTTTTGAAGGAGAATACGCCTCTGTATTAGGGTCGCGAACTTTAACCTTTTGAAAGGAATACGACTCTATATTAGTATTGCGAACTTCAACTTTTGAAAGAGAATACGACTCTGTATTAGTGTCGCGACTTCCCTTTTTAAAGGAGAATACGACTCTGTATTAGGGTCGCGAACTTCAACCTTTAGAAAGGAATACGACTCTGTATTAGTGTTACAAACTTCCCTTTTTGAAGGAGAATACGACTCTGCATTAGGGTCACGAATTTCAAACTTTTTTTTTTCAAAGAAGAATACGACTCTATATTAGGGTCGCGAACCTCCCTTTTTGTTGTGGAAAATCCGAAAGGCGGTTACTTTATACGGCATAGGGATTGAGACGTTTTTTGAGCCATATTAAATGGAAAGGTACTCACGAGATTCGAGCCAGAGATCACGTTTATCTGAAGATCTTAGCCATCAAATCATCGGTTATATAATCTCGATCTCATGAAATAGGGCATTTCTAATTTCTTTCTGAGAAATTTAAACTCCAGGTTCCTCTTCAAGGTTTTCAAGGCTCTTCATATTCGGTCTCTCTTAATCTCCGATTTTTCTCGCAAAAGATTTCTCTAGTATGCAAAAGATATCGAAGAAAGCTTCCTCCTCTGATGTTTCTGCAAGTGGTCATCGGGACCTTCGGACAACTTCTAGCTCCATAGTGGTTCGCAGGAACCCTTTGTTGGAAGTAATTCTCTTGTCCTACATTAAAAAGCAGTTCTTTTCATAGAAAGTCCCTTTATTCTTTTGTTTTAATTCCAAAACTTTCTTCGCAGTTGATTACGCCTTAAACCCTTGGCCGAAAGACCATTATTTTGGTTATTCAGGCGGCTATAATGGGAAGAGGGAGTTTTGGTTTGGCCAAATTTTTCCAGGTTGCACCGCCTCCAGTTGCCAAGAAAGGAAAAGCAAAATTCTTAATCCTACTCGTCTGATATTGTGAGAGCTGATTATCACTGCTCTCTTTGAAGGAGACAACCGAACTTTGTTAAACAAGCCTGTCTTCTTATTCGGCGATCACTTCTCGACACCCGACGATGGTTTGGATGAAAGGAATTACAAATGGCTTCGCCAAGTTAATGGTCGTAACTTGTTTCTTCCCAATATAGAGAGATCTTACATGTTTCTATTTTCTCAATCTCTTTCCATTCCTAGACAAATGGACTGACATTTAAATAGGCCGCAAGATGGTGTCTTGCTGGGAGCATTCAATACACAAGGTGCTTTCCCTCGTTCTACTGGAAAGCATTTTTGTGGATTGTTCTCAGGGTCTTTCAAACAAGATTTTCAAATAGGTGAAACACCTATAGTCGCCCAGACTTTCCTACACCGGTTTGTCAATGCGCAAGGGAAATTTTCAGTTCAAGTCTTTCGTCCTCCTGGATGGGTCCACTGCTCTTCGAAAGGAGAGTGGGAAATCTTGACTGATTTCTTTCTAAGAGCTTTCAGAGATCAGCTCCAGCATGCAAATCTTTACCGTGCTATTAGGGCGGTTCAGCACGGCATTCCCGCTAGTCGATTCCATTTCTTTTTTTTGTTGAAATTGTACAATCCTGATACTTGTACAGTTTTCTCCCCCCGCGGCAAATTGGGTTTCACCCTGCATGAGATGTACGAAATCTCAGGGTTACTTATGGGAGATATCCCATATGAAGAGTATGTTCCTACTGGAGAAGAGCTTCATGTGTTGAAGACTCGGGACCCTATGGTCTATGACACTTATTGGGAATTGCTTTGCCATTATCACATTTGTACTCATATGTCTGGCACTCAAAGTGTAAAGTAAAAGAAGTGGCTGCAGCATCATCTTCCTAATTTTTCAAAGAATAGACCCAATTTTACCCGTCTCCCTCCGATTTCTGAAAAGGAGGCCGAGAGAAGGATTGTCAATTTCGGGACAAACGCTTATGTTGTCGAATCTGACGAGAACGTCTTCAAAACTGGAATGTCGTTTGAAAGCTTCCACTACCAAACTCTTCAACCTCTATCTGATCTAATCTTTCTAGTAGGTTATTTGATACTTTGGTTGAAGAAATGTGTGATTCCTTCACATGATACTGTACCCATCAGAGCAATATTCCCGGCCGTCTTGCTCACGTTTGGTCAGCGGCTCAGCTTACTGCCCACGATGTTGTGCAGTATTCAAAGCGGATTGAGAAAATTGGTTGATAAGTTTTGCAATGTCAGGAAGGTGAAAAATGACAGAGGAGAGTTGATCACTAAGACTCCCAATCCGCGTGTGGAGCTTCCTTACACTTATTTGATGGCATGGTTGGTCTTGCACTGTCCCACTTTGATGAGTCCTGCTGATTTGCAGGTTGATTTGAGTGCTTCCAAAGTACAACACTACAAGAGATCGCAGTGGAAAGAGGGCTACATGACTGCAATTTGCAAGACTCTTCGCTATCACGCTAACTTTGAGTTGTTCAAATGCTTCCCATACTTTCCAAATGCTGGATATGGGGAAGAATTTGCGGATGTTGCTAGTATTGACAAATTCATAGCTCTATCCCTGGGATGCTTCTAGTGGCTAATAAAAGTCGCTTTGGGTATTTGGTTCTCTGTTTAGGGAACCACTGCTATATAGAGCCTTACTATCCGAGTCACTTTGCTCGACAGTTCGGATATGATCAACTCTATGTTGGTAATCCCAACAAGGAATTAAGTTTTACTGGAAATTTTCTTAAAGGAGCTCGGGCTTGGTTCCACTTCCTCGCGGGTGGTACTCAAGCCAGATTCGACCTTCCAATCAAGATTCCGAACTCGTATATAAGTTTCGGTTTCTGCAAATGGTATGCGGATGCTAACTCCGCCCCTCAGAATTTTAGTACCAATCTTACTTGTCTGAAGGATATTAGAGCATGGTACGCTCAGAAAAAAGAGGTTGGCAGTACAAAGATAGCTGGAATGGAGGACTTTGGAGTAGAATGCGGTTCGGATGAGTTGGAACCGACAGTTCAACAGGGGGAGGAAGGTAATAACGTGGTGATCCCATCTACCCAACATGTTTCTCTTGATATTTCTCCACTCCCAACGCCAAAAGAAGTTTCTCCTCAGCCAAAATCTCCTACAAAGACGTTTTTGTACAAACGGAAGAGATTGAGGCGTCTCAGCGATTTGCCTACCACTCCGTAAGACATATCATCTGAAGCTGATTCAGTGGTATCCAGTTCAGTTCTGGGAACAATTGCAGAGGAACCGAAGGAAGATGAAGATGACGCGGCTCTAATTTTTCGTTCTTCCAAAAAACGTCAAAATAAAGGGCCTGTCTTCTGTAACGACTCTGCATTGGTGGCTGCTCCTTCCTCTCCTGCTCTTCCTGCACAAGAAGATTCTACATCTCTCGCTCGCCAAACTGTTGTTAATGATGAAGTGGCTGCTCTTCTTTCTACTGCGCAAGAGGGTCCTGTGACCCTTACTCATCAAGTTGCTATTGATGATGATGCGGCTGCTCCTTCTTCTACTGCACAAGAGGGTTCTGCGACCCTCACTCACCAACTTGTTGTTGATGATAAGATGGAGTTAATTGGAGAAGTTCACGCATCAAACTCCCCAAAGTTAACGTCTCTTCCAACAGATCATGATGATTGGAGAGATGATAATGATATTAGTAGTGGAGATCTTGGTTCTTGTACTCCATCAAATCATGACAAATACGTCTACTTGAGTGAAGATGTTGGAGCCGAGGTGTATGAGCCTGGAGAATCCAGTGCTCACCCTTCAGGTTTACTTCTAACCTCTATCCATATTTTTATCCAAGAAGCTCTTGCTTCGACTCCATTCTCAAAGCATATGGTTGTAGACGACATTCCACAGGATAGTACTGTCATGGAAATCTTTACTGAAGTAGCCCATGGGGTGATTGAGACCACTGTTTCTGCAACTAATACTTCTGAAGTAGCGGTTCCTTCAACGAAAACTGCCACACATATTGTCCCGACTGCAGTTGCTGCATCTGTTGCTTCTGTTGAGTGTGTGGAAGTTGTTGTTTCTGGTACTAGTACTACTGCTTCTTTGCAACAGAGTACAGTTCAGGCTACGCCCACTCCAGTTGTTGCTAATTCTTCCCATGCGGAGGTTGATGTCTTTGAAATTAACTTGCTGAGGGATACAGTGGAAACTTTTCTCCACTTTATGGATCGTTGTATTGAGAATATACTGAAAGGGGCTTTTTTTGCTTCTCTTGCTAATATTCTCCATATTACTTGACTGGTATAGTTAGTATTGGTGGGGAGGAGAAAGTTGCTCTTTACAGACTTATGATAGCTCAACTTCAAAGCTACAATGAGTCTTTGTCAAGATCGTGGAGTGCTGACAAGTTCGAAGTAGTTGAAACTATCTTCCAGAAACTGATGGAAGAACAGCTCGGGTTCCAAAAGGAGCTCAAGGAGAAAGCTGATGCTTGTAGAGCTTCCTTTGAAAAGAGCCAATCAGACAGCCAATCTCTAACCTTCCAGGTAGAGACTGCTACTTCGGTTGTCAAGAACCATGACCAAGCAATTGTTAGAACCCGAGAGTCCATCGCTAAAGCCCAGGCATTCTTGGCTAAGATCGCTAGGGAACGCGATGAGTCAATGAAGAATCTCACGAGCTTATCCAGACAACGGGATAATGCGATTAAAGATCTTCAGGCGATACAAACCGATTTAGAGATATTAGAGGCCGCTTCAGTACAAAGTACCATTACCAGTGAAGAAGAATTGCACCGTCAAGCTGTTGTCCAAGCTGATGAGATTATCCAGCAGGAAATTAGTGATGTTGAGGAGAAGATAAAAACTCTCATAAATCATTGAACTATAAAGACCTTTTTTTTTCTCCTTCATAGTTCAAGTTTTTGTAATCTCTCTGTTTTTTTTTACAATTCTTCTAACTTTTAACTTTGCATGTCATGTCCTATCATTTGTGTAGTAAACATGATTTTGCAGCTCTGAATTGCTACTTTGCGTTTGTCTTCAAAGATTTGCATCAAACTTGCTATCTTGAGTTTAGAAGTCCGCGAATTTACGTAGGACCTCTGGTATCTGTATATTCAGCATGCTTTTATATCTCAAGACCGTGACTTTATATTAGGCTTGAAAGATTCTTTCCTTTGTTAGGTGTACACGACCTTCATGAGCTTCCGTCAAGTTCGCAACTTTTCATCCAGAAGTTCGCGAGATAAAAATTCTTCTTTAAGAATTTGTAGTGGTTTTCGCGAGTCACGACATAACCCTTTATTTGATTAACCAGTGTGAAGTCCCAAGCGTTATACGCTCTTATTAATGATGAGATCCTTTAGCTGCAAAATCTAAGCGTCCCATGCAACAGTAATAAATTTTGTTGTGGTCCGAGTCAAGAATCTCAACCAAATATTTGGCCTTATCGTCTCCCAACCGAAGACCATGATCATGGGATCATCTATATAAGACGCAGGACCTCTTCTATAGAGGAGCATTCTGTAATGAGAAAAGTTTCCACCCTTTTGTCTTCTCTTTCTTTCTTTTGTAGTTGATTTTCCTGTGCAGCCATATTTTCTTCTTCTTCAGCCGAAGTGATAGATGGGGATTGGTATATTACAAGACCTCCAGACTGCATCAATTCAGAGGGGCATCCCACTAAAAAGGTTTTTATGACCGTAGTCATTTTCCTTAATTAAGGTAAAATTATTTTTCTGATCAATATCATTCTCTCTTCTCTCTTTTTTTAACAAGATTTTGAATTGGCTGCAGGAGATAACCGCAGTCATTCTCCTTAACAAGGGCACAGATTAAGCAATCTGTAACCTTGTTCTATTTTCTGACTAGTATCCCGCAAGGTTGGGGTGCTAAGTGGTTAGGACGACACTCAATTTCAACAATTCCTCACATTGTATGTTTGAGAACATGCATTTGGTATGTCCAGTTTTGCACTAATCAAGTCACCGGTGATGTTGATTATGACTGAGCGAACCAACTTGGAGGCTCTAACCGTTGGCAGGAAAAGACTACATGAGCAAACTTTTTACCATTAAACCATCCTTGAAGGGGAAGCTACAGAAGCAAACTTTTATCTCTAAGCCATCCTTGAAGAGGAGGCTACGAAAGCAAACTTTTTACCTTTAAGCCATTTTAGAAGGGGAGGCTACAGAAGCAAATTTTATATTCCCTTATGTCAATGATTTGTATTCATTCTTGTTGATTGTATAGTTCTAGGGAACTCTCTGTAACTTTGATTTGATAATTAATAAAGAGGTTTTTCTTTTTACATAACGAGAAGTGATTAATGAATAATTTTGGTATTGATTATCAGAGGTAACCATTAACTTGATGATCATTAAATCGCCCAAAGTTTTCCAACCACACGAAGTTGTTGCGAATGAGAAAATTTCTTGAATCAGGATAGAAGTAACTATTAACTTCTCTGATCAAGTTGAAACTCGCACTGTTTAGTGACTTACAATATAACGCCTTTTGATTCGTCAGAGGTATTTTTTAACTTGGCAAATTTGGAGAAAATGATATTTTAATTCGCCAGAGGTATTTTTTTAATTTGGCAATTTTGGAAAAAAGGATGTTTTGATTCGCCAGAGGTATTTTTTAACTTGACAAATTTGGAGAAAGGGATATTTTGATTCGCGACTAAAAATCTTTAGTCTGGAGCCGCGAATCTTTGTTAATGAACCCTCGATTATAGATAAACATTCTTCATCATTCGTGTTGAACTACCCAGGTTACATTACAACTTGTGTTCCGCAGTTTATTTTTACTAAGAATAATATTTCTTCAAAAACTTGTCGTTAATTGGCATCATAATCTTATCACTATTCGGTTTTGCCAACTGATATGCGCCATTGGAGTAAACCATATCAATGACAAAAGGCCCCTCCTATTTCGGCTGGAACTTTCCTTTAGACTTTTGGCTAGTTATGATCGGTCTTCTTATTGAAATGACCAGATCGCCCTTTTTAAAAGTTCTTCATTTGGCCTTTTTGTTAAAAGTCCTGGAGATTCACACCTGGTATAGTTCAATACTCTGTTGAGCTTCCAATCGTTTATCGTCCAGGGCTTCTAATTCTTGATGCCTTTGCTGATATCGTTCTTCTTGCATCATCCTGGTCATTAGTGTGATCGCAATGATGGAATCTGAATTTCCAAAGGTAGAAACATTTGTGACCCGCACACTAAAGAAAAGGGTGTGGCGTTGGTGGGGGTTCAGACCGTAGTGCGATATGCCCACAGACATTCTCCGAGTTTTTCATCTCAGTCTCTTTGATTGGATGAGACGAACTTTTTGAAGAGCTTTACTATGGTCTTGTTGAAAGCTTCACTAGACCATTGGCTGCAGGGTAATATGGCGAGGAAGCTACATCTTCGATCATGTATTTGTTGTAGAATCTGGAAAATATTTGACTCACGAACTGAGACCCATTGTCATAAATGATTCTCTTGGGCACTCCAAAGTGGTAGAGCACATGGTGTTTAATGAATTTGATCACACCCGATGACTTTACTTCGGTTAAGAAAATGGTTTCAGTCAATTTCGAGAAATAATCTGTTATAGTTAGAATGAACCGGTGTCCTCTCGTTGATGGCGGAGAAATTGGCCTGATAATGTCCATTCGCCATTGATCAAACGGCCATGATGTCGCCGTTGGATAGAGATATTCTGGAGCTTGATGTATAAAGTCTGCATGTATCTGGCAGGCTTTACACTTCTTGGCGTAATTAACCGCATCTATCATCATTTTAAACCAGTAATAACCCATTCTTCGGATTCTATTCCAAAGTTTTGGCCCTGGTTGGTGTGCTCCGCAAATGCCAGTATTTGCTTTTTCAAGTACTTCCCGAGCTTCTCAGTTAGAGAGACAACGAAGTAACATCCCGTCATAGGATTTCTTATACAATATCCGGAGCTTAGCGTTATAATAGAATCGAATAGCCCTTCTTTGGATCGCCCTGGCCTCTTTGGGATCTTCGGACAATATGCCATAAAGGACGTAATCTATATAAGAGAATCACCAATCCCTTGGTTCTAGATTTAATTCGAAAACACAAGTCTCGTTTTCTTGTTGCTTTCTCAATTCCTCTTTGAGTTCGTCCTTTGAACAGAATAATTCTCTGATTCCTACTGTAATTTGCTTCTTAGCATGTTTGGGCAATACAGTGTAGCAGCTAAGGAAGCCAGTGAGTCCGCATAGCTATTCCAATGGCACTTTACGTGGCTGACATAGAAACTATCAAAACCATCAACTATCTTAATTACTGCACGATAATACAGTAAAACGTCTTCATGTTTGACTTAATATTCCCCTTTAACTTGGTTTACGACAAGTTGAGAATCCCCATATGCTTCCAAATATTTGACCCCCAATTGTTTAGCTATGTTTAAGCCGATTAGGAGGGCATTATACTCCACAACATTATTGGAGCATGGATTTGTTAACGAGTAGTCTCAGGGAATGATGCGGTTGTAAGAAGAGACGAAAACAACTCTTACCCCCGCGGTTATTTTTCCCTCGGATCCCATTCGGTAGGTGCCATCAAAGAAAAGTTGCCATACGTCTTCCGTGATAGTATTTGCCTCCAGGAATTCTTGTGAGATGCCTTCTTTTAGAATCGGATCCCATTCACCCAACTCTCCAGGAATTTCTTCGCACAATTTCGAGGATGTCAGGAGTGAGCGTTCGGCCAGGAAATCAGCTATGGCTTGTCCCTTAATCGACTTTTGCGGAACAAAATGCATATCATATTGTGACAACAAGATAGCCCAATTAGACAGTATTGAATTCAATGACCCGGGTTTAGTCAATAATTTCCTTGGAGGGTTAACTCTTGATATAACGTGAATAGTTTGTCCGCTAAATATTGTTGCATTTTCTGCACTACAAACACTAAAGCTAAACATTCCTTCTCCACTGAGTTATATCGGTGTTCTGCCCAGATCATCATTCTGCTGAGATAATAAATAGTCTGTTCGTGACCCGACTCATTTTTTTATGCTAACAAAGCTCCCAAAGAGTGGTCCATAGCCCTCACATATAGTAGGAAAGGTATCCTCGAGACTAGGGCTACAAGCACTGGCAGCTTAGTAAGGTACTCCCTGACTTCTTCGAAAGCCGTTTGGCATGTATCATCCCAGACTAATGACACTCTTTTCTTCATTAATCTAGTGAAGAGCTGACATCTATCAAATAAATTTGATATGAATCTGCGGATGTATGCCAACCTACCTTACAGTCCTCTTAATTTTTTGAGGTTCCGGAGAGGTGACATATCTTGAATTGCCTTAATTTTATCCGGATCGAGATAAATTCCTTTGGAAGTTACTACGAAGCCAAGGAACTTTCTACTAGAGACTCCCATAAAAGATTTAGTCGGGTTCATCTTGAACTGGTGTTTCCTTATAAGGTCAAACACTATCTTCAAGTTTTGAAAGTGATCACTCTTGTTCTTACTTTTAATTACTAGATCATCTATGTAACATTCTACTGTCATTCATAGATACTCTTGGAATATTACGTTCATAGCACGTTGATACGTGGCACCAGCATTCTTTAGGCCAAATGGTATGATCGTCTAGCAGTATACTCCGAGTGGCGTTCTGAAGGACGTATGCTTCTTATCATCAGGGTACATCTTTATTTGATTATACCTAGATAATCCGTCCATGAATGTCATACGTTCGTACCCACAAGTATTGTCTATCATAATATCTGTGATGGGTAATGAAAATTCGTTCTTAGGGCAGGCTTTATTTAGATCCCTGAAATCAATACAAACCTGGATTTTTTCGTTTTTCTTGGTTACGGGAACTATATTCGCGACCCAATCATGGTGTTGTTCCTCACAAATAAAGCCTGACTCTATCAACTTTTTTATTCAATCTCAATAGCTTTTAAGATCTCTGGATGGAATCTTCGTTGCTGTTACTTTACTGGCTTGGCATTTGGTCGGATGTTCAGTTTATGAACCGCGACACTTGGGTCTAATCCTGGCATCTCATCATAACTCTAGGCAAAAATGTTGATGTATTCGCGAATGAGGGATATCAATTCCTCCTTTTCTTTTGAGGATAGGTTTTCACTTATAAATATGGGTTTAGGATTTTTTTTGTCACCCATAATTATTTGGATTACTTTATTTTCGGTCGGAGGCTCACGCTGTTCAAACTAAATTTCACACTTCGCGTTAAGATGCTTGGCCCAAGAGTCATTTTTTATCAACGAGGCTTCACCTAAGGCTTCGCTTTATTGGATCGCGGAGGTCATATTCGCGGATACTTCATGGAAGATCATGCCGATACTGACATCTGAATCCCAGCAGGATGATTCTAACGAATGGTCGAATTGTACTTCTTTAGTTCTCTCGTCTGAGGAACCTTCGGGAGTAGTAAAATATCCCAACCCCCTACTAGTCTTCTGATAATAATCTGGCATTTTTTCTTCTGGGACAAAGGGTCGGAGAATTATTCTCCTTCCTTTTTCGAAATTCAACCCCCTGCCTTTGATTAGGTTGCATCCCATTTTCTTTATTAGTTTATGAGAATTCTCATCATAATGGAAAAACTTGGGGTTTTCCTATTCTTCTTTAGAATGTAAGCATTTCTTTTTGCTTTGTCACTTGCTTTTCCGAATATTATAGATTCTTGAGTTCCATCCTTGGGAGGAATCTCAAAAATGGCCTTGTCGACGATTCCATCGTTATCACTTGGTTCTCGAAAGGACGATCGGATAGGTGCTTGGAAAAAAGTTAGAGAGCATATTTTATCTAAACAATCGCTGACCGCATTAGTACTAGTACTTGAGAGTTCAAAATCAATACCAGAAGAATAAGAAAACTCTAAGTTTTCATTTATTACCCCTTCACCATCAGAGTGAACAGTGTTATTTACATCAAGGCTTTCAAGACTTATCACAATGGGCTCATCATCCCAAATTACATCCTCGGATTTTGAAGCTTCAAATCCTGATTCTGTATCGGCTTCATCACCACTATCAGAGGTATCTAGAGCGGGCCGTTCTGAACTATCGAACATATCTTGATATAGCAACGCGTCAGTAAAATAGTTTTTGACTCCTTTAAAGAGTTGCTTTTCCGCAACCAGAGTCTTCACATTCCCATCTTTATCTGCATATTTCATGCACTGATGTAGCGTAGATGGCACAATGAGATTATTATGGATCTAGGGTCTCTCCAGTAGTAGATTGTAAGACGTGTCAATATCTATCATATAGCACGTGACTTCCATTTTTAGATCACCGATTTGGTACTTTAGTTTTATCTTACCCAACGGATTACTGCCATTGGCATTGAATTCAAAGATAGTGGTATTGGTTGCCGCAAATCTATTTGTCGGGACTCCAAGATACCGTAGCATCCTCTATGGCATGATACTCAAGGCTGAGCCTGAATCAACCTGAATGCGATCGATCTCTGATGACCCTATGTATCCTTTGTAATATAAAGGGCGATGATGCATATTGCTTCTAACTTGCATGTCTTCTGGAGAGAAAGTGATGTAAGGGATGCTTTTACCACAGGTCTGATGACATACCACGTAAGAAGATTCTTCTTTCTCAACTATTTCTGGTATCTGAGCTAGAAATACCTTTGAATCTTATAGAGCTTCTCTCAAAACTTCTCTAGTTGACTTAGAGAGTTTCAAGAGCTTATACAAGGTGATTCTTGCGGGAATGTTAGCTAACTGCACTAAGATATCGAAATGGAATGACTTTTGCAGATCTTCCACAGGCTCTTTCCCTTTTTTCTTCATAGCTTTGTCAAATTTAAGCTCTTTTTATTTGTTCTTCTCTGGAAGTGGCTGGAATTCTTTGGTCTGCCCATAATTTTTCAAGTAGTTTTTTCTTGAATGGGTTCCAGAGGGAGGTTGATCCGCGTTAGCTGCCAGAGAGTCTCTGATATCTTCTTCTGAATCTGTTAGAGTAGGAACGTCCTTGTCATCTTCAGAAATTATAGAGACAATATTGGAAGTAAGAATCTTCCCTTTTCGCTTCCTACTGGATGAATTAGAAGTCCATTGTTCATCATTAAGAAGGTCTGGATGTACCCACATTTACTGCTGAGCATAAAACTGGAAAAACCGAACCTAACCGCAAAACCGAAGCGAACCAAACCGATCGGTTCGGTTTATTCAGTTTTCGATTCGGTTCGGTTTAAAAACCGAAATTAATTACGGGTTTCGGGTCGGGTTGGGTTTCGGTGGTTTTAGCTCCAACCGAAACCGATCGAAAAAACCGAACTTTTGGAATTGTAACTTATTTTTTTCTTTGATTTATTTTCAATATGTTTTTCTTTTAAATTTTTAATGAAAAACATGTAATTGTTATTTTAATAGGTAGAAAAAGAAAAAAATAGAAAGAATTTTTTTTTTTTTATAAAATACATGCGTTTATCACATAATTAGTTTCAAACCCTAAAAATCGAAAACCGAACCGAACCAAACCGAAAATTCGGTTCGGTTTTCGGTTTTCACTTTTTTTCGGTCGGTTCGGTTTTGGTTTTATAAGTTCGGTTCGGTTTTCGGTTGGATTTTTTTTTCAAAAAACCGAACCGAACCGACCGATACTCACCCCTACCCACATTATCTTACCTCTATCGATTTTGAAGGGGGACAATTCTTTCTTTTGCTGCTGATGCAGTCGTAGTTTACAATCTGCATCGTGCCTTTGGAAATGGGTTGTACGCCATCTTGAATTGTTAACTTTATCCAGTCAGGTGATTTGCCAAACTTGAAGTCACCATGTTCGCTGTCACCTTTTTCTGGTGTTCTTGAAGCTTAATGACCATGGCGTCCACTAAAACTTGAATTTTAT
Organism: Dracaena cambodiana; assembly: GCA_036321105.1. Lineage (NCBI taxonomy): Eukaryota > Viridiplantae > Streptophyta > Magnoliopsida > Asparagales > Asparagaceae > Dracaena > Dracaena cambodiana. The sequence goes on along the minus strand of JAYEPQ010000008.1, from coordinate 26,541,616 downwards.
CCTTGAGAATATAACAATTCTGAGTAGAGTGGTTAATAATCCTGTGGTAGACACAATAATTAGGATCATTAACTCTTCCTGCTTCTTCAGGACGTTTGGACTCCAATAGCTTCAGCATCTTCTTTGTTATGAGGAGATTGAAGATGGTTTTCGTATGCTTGTCTTTGAAAGAATACTGCTTTTGAGGCACACGCGACTGAGAAGGGAGTTTTGGAGAAGACTTTGTGGGCTGCGGAGTATCAGCCACCATTATTTCCTTCTGCTTATATCTTATGGATCGAGGCCTATGGTTGTTATCATTATTTTGCCTATGTTTCTCGTCACCTCCTTCTTCTTCAAACCTTTGCGCTATTTCTTTAGCATTTTCAGCTTGTAGAGCGAGATCCTTCCAAGTCGACGATTTCACTGCTCCCATCCTAGCTAGAACCTTAGACGAGAGGTTATGTCTCAGATTTCCACCAAGGTCTTCTTTGGCATCCTATGTGGACATCTGAGAAAATCATTCCTGAATCTTTTAATAAAATCCCGAGCTGACTCCTCCTTTTTCTGTTTGGTGGCCAGAAGCACCGACATTGATACCTCCATATCGTCTTCATAAAAATCTTATCAGGAAGGCTTTCTCCATGTCATTCCATGAATTGATGGTTCCTAGTTCTAACCTTCGAAACCATTCAAATGCTAGTCCTGTCAAGGTACTAACAAATACTCGCATAATGATGGGGTCATTTCCAGTTAAATGCCTAATTTGCAACTTGAAATAGTAAAGGTGTTGATTCGGCAACTCCTTACAATCGAATGATTTGAACTTCAATAGTTTGTAATTTTCTGGGAATGTCATACTCTCCCATTCTACCGGATATGGTCTTACAACGCCCAACTCTTGCAAATCACTCTTATGCATGAGAGCATTTAATTGATTTTGGAAACTCTCCATCCAGATGGTATTTACATTCCCTTCCTGATACGTGGAGCGATTGTCGTAATCTTCATGATAATCTTCTTCCTCTCCATTCGTGTGAGGAGCGTGACCTTCTTCTTCCGCATTCTTCCCTTTATCAGTTTTTGGGTCATAAGGTGGCGTCTCTTAAGATGCATTCTTCATTCTTGTCTTTTCCAATTTCAGCAAAACATGCAGCATGTATTTGATCTCGCTGATGACATTCTACTGTTGTTGGATACTCTTATCTTGTTCATCCATCCTTTGCATAAATTCCTCTGGGGTACTGTTATGGGCCACGTATGCAGAGGCGGAGTCTTCTAGAAAGGAATCAGATGTTTGCGACTAGTCCATAATAGATTTGGTTATGTCTTCCTCGTCGGAGGAGACTCTGGCCATTTGTCTGTAGTTCATCGAGATTGCCACCCCACTTTTGAGTCGAGTGTTTTGAAAAACACCTCACTCTTCACTGAATACGCTCTTCAAGCCTGAAGAGTGTTCAGAGTCGGACGCATCTCCCTCAGAGACCTTCTTGTCTTCTTTTTCTTCTTCTTTTCCCAAAACTTATCATATTAGATGATACTTTGGGCTATTTGGGCTCATAGGATTCGAGCCTGCTGCATCGTCTTCTTTTGACAGTTGAGATGAGGATATTGTTAGTCGCTAAAAAACCGACTACCTAGCAAGAGTATGGGTTGAACAATGACAGTGTGATAGCACTGCATTGATCAATCATTCACTATGGCAATAAGATGTAAGAGATTCTTCTCTCTTTCTGTTTAGAAGTTTCCAAAGATCTCTTGCATTGGAACTCTTGGTGACGGCGTCATCTCCGAAAGATAGCCTTGGGAGAGGAGTTTCTATTTGTTTGAAAGCCCTCGAAGCAAGTCTCACCCTAACTGGAAAAGTTGGTGGGATAATTTTAGCTTTGAGATAGGCTGTTTGTCGGTTGCACGCTCTTCGCAAGTCACGCGAATCTAAGGTTCTCATGCGCTTTTCATCACGCGATCATGCTTTCCCCCGCAGTTTGAGGGGCGAGAATGTAGAATCCGCATTTGTAATCATAAATAAATTTGGTGGGTTTATTCCATTTACTGTAGGAAATGCGAGTAAACCCTTTAGCGTATGGATTCTCCGTAGTTTCGTATTTTGGCCTCCATACTTGTACAGTAGGTCTTTATGATGGTGGGTTGGCGGTTTCCTTTTACTGCATGGTCCTGCGAAGAGCACGAACTTTGTTTCTTCTTAAGTTCTTTCTCATTGTACGAGTAAGAAGAGCCTTCTTCCCCGCGTCATCTTCCCGAGGAGCAGATAATGGTCGTTTCCCCTTATTATAGTAAGGATCCTGATCCATTTTGCCAGGAAGATTAGGAGTCTTAGGCAGAACTGGCTCAGAGCCTGTTGGTGAAGGGGTGGATTTCAGACCAGTTTGATTTGCTAAATCCTTTGCTTAAGCTGCCGTATTTGAAGTCTCCTTGAAGGTTGAACCTTTTGAGACCTTATGGCATCCCCGTAAGGAAGTAGGGCTCTTGGAGCTAGAAAAAAGGAATTCTTCGTACTTTTCCTGGTCAACCTCAATAGTGAGCGAATTGAGCAAGCTGTCAATCAGAATGTTGTCGGATTGAGCTACTATCAGATCACCGGAGGTGATGGCAGTCCCCAGCAGAGTCGCCAATTTTCTGTTCGCCATAAAAATTGTAAATGATTCTCTATTGAGCTATTTCAATAAAAGATTATAATTTCAACGGTTTTCCATTTACAAAAGATGAGGAACAATTAAATTCCTCTTTATTTAAGGCTGGGTTCTAAGATAGCTATGGAAGACGATCTTTCTCTCCGTTGACACTCCGTACAAACTCATTCAATTGGCAAAAGGGCTCTGAACTTCTGATCATAAAGGATAGTTTTAGATGAATATGATCGATCCCTTACTTTTCTGTTTTCCCGCTTTTTATAGGGGTTTCAAGGCAGTGTCCCTGTCTCATTCATTCAACAGTTAGCTCCACTACTCGAGTGGTGCCGTCATATTCATTAGACAGTTACCTCCACCATCTAAATAGTGTCGTCATACTCGTTCGGAAGTTGACTCCACAATCCGAGATGGCAACTTCTCTTGTTCGGATCGGGCGACTTTGTATTAAACCGCTCCCCGAAAGCTATGGATAGCATCGCAAATCTCAAATTTTAGATTCGTGGATCTGCTCTGTCGTAGCTAGGTCACAAACTTGGATTTTAGATTTGCGAATCTGCTGAGTCACGGACCTCAAACCCTAAATTCGTGGATCTGCCTTGTTTTGACAGATGACTCCAGAATTTTTTGCCGACACTCATAGATTAGAACTTTGATAGGTTATGCTTAATTTTAATATTTTGATAGTCTATATTTAGTTAGGGTTTAGAGTTGTTGGTTTTTATCTATTTTATTAAATTTATCTAAAAATTTAGTTTATCTCTATAAAAAGTAATTTTTTGATAGATTATATTTGCACACCACTTGATAGTCCATACTTAGGATACTTTAAGTAGGAATTAAACTAAAAGATCAGATTTTTATTAAAGAAATAAGACGAATATATAATATTTGGTTGTGAACTAGTGGATTTCATATTTTAAGCTAATTAGAATGGCAAATTTCATCAAACTAGACTCATAATTAGCTCGTCAGAATAATAGAATTATTAAGATTGCAAAACACCTTAGATTCTGCTGGGAACGACCTGTTAGTACTACAACTGACACTGTGTGTTTACAGTAGATATTTCACATCAAGTTTTTGGCGCCGTTGCCGGGAATCGACAGTGTTTTCTTGCTTTTTCTAACATTTTACAGATTAATAGTGTGTGTTGAGTGTGCAACAACTAGAAAGTATGGATACAAGAAAATAAAAAGGATCAGAGGAGGTTTAGGGTTGCGTAGCAGAAACCAGAGAGACAATCTCTCTGGTTTTGCCGCTAATTAGCAACAAGAACCACCAAATAGCGACAGCTGAGGTAAATCCTGATCCCAATTTCTCTCCAGTTCTGTGTTTTGGTTCTATGGTTTTGTAAAAAAATTTTAAAAAAACAGTAGGAATAGTAGGAATCACATTTTTTTCTTTGATCATATCTCTTCCATCATTTTATCTTCACCACATCTCACTTCTTTCATTTGTTTAGGAAACTCACGCATCTATGGTCGTTGGTTCATGCCACATTGGACTCGTGATTAATTTGGTCGATTAGTGAGATCAGATTTGTTCATGGGAGATAAGATAGATCAACCGATCCTGATCCTTCAAGATCAATGTTACCCGTAGCGTACATCACTACCATCATGCATCAAACTCCCACACATAGTGGGTAATCACTATGAATTGAAGTCATAGTATATCAGCATACTTTCTAAATTCACTGGTTCTGATTCTGATGATATATATCTCATTATCAGTGAATTTCATGAAGTATGCATGATGATTAAACTACAAAACTTATCGAAGGATGCAATTAAACTCCGCTTTATCCAATTCGCTCTCAAAGATAATACTAAGAAGTGGTTGTACAATATGCCTAATGATTCAATCACTACTTGGGATGAATTCGTTGCAATGTTTCTTAAGAAGTATTTTCCATGCACAAGATAACAAAAATTCAAAATCAAATTAATCAATTCTGTCAAGTGTCGGGAGAACCCTTTTGGATATACTTGGAACAGTTCAAAGATTTGTTAGTTCAGTATCCCCACCATACGATAGAAAAGTGGCGGTTATGTCAAATCGTGTACGAAGGACTCGATTACACATCCAAAACTTTTCTTGAGTCATGTGTCAGGGGGAATTCATAAGAAAGAATGAGGATGAAGCATGGGACTTCCTTGAGGATCTATCATGGAAAACTATGCAGTGGGAGAGTCCCCTTGAGAAACCCAATGCATCAGCTTCTATGCATAAGGGTGGGATCTATAGCGTCTATAGCTCTATAGCTGTCGAATCTAAAATTATAGCCCTTATGCAGAGAATTGAGGCGTTGGAAACTTTTAGTGCTCCACCAGTGGGTCAAGTCAATCAAATACAAGGTCCCACATGTTTTAATTACAGAACTCCAAATCACGTTATGGAGGAGTGTACACTGTTAGTGAATCTCATGGGTCCGAGACTTGAGTCGGCGAACGCCTTATATCCAAGACCTATGAACAATCCTTACGCTCCTACATACAATCCTGGCTGGAGGAACTACCCAAATCTCTCATGGGGTTAAGGGCAATATCAGAGAGCTCCCAATAATATGCAGCCTCCAGCCAATAGTCAGTTCCCAAGACCTAACGTGGATGTATATCAACACCTAAATGCTACGAATGAAGAGAATAATTAGAATAGACCACCTACACATAATCAATCATATTCACAGCAGAGGTCTAACAATGATTGTGATAGACGGCTAACGACACTTGAAAGGAATGTGGAAACCTTTTCAAGACGACGTTCAATTTAGACATACAAATGCAAAATTTAATGAAAATATCTACTGACTTTATACAACGAACTGACCAACAACTTCTTGTAAGTTATCAGTCGATTAAGAATATAGAGCAGTAGATTGTACAGTTAGTCACACAGCTGAGTGAGCGGGGCCAGATACCTTTCCGATCCAACCAATAATGAACCCCAACTCTAACTCATCTCAGTTTGTTTCATCCTATATTCACCAATGCAATGCCATTCACATGCTAAGATCTTACATGTAAGTGGACAATAATATAGCTATGCCCCCTGATCTCCTCCTACTATTTCGCAAGTTACACCATCTTTTCTATCACTTTCTCCACATCTATCTCCATCACCTCCATTACCATCATATTCTCATTTGGAAGAATCTGTTCCTAATCCAAAAGTACCATATCCCAATTGGTTTAGAAAGCCTTCACTGCAAATAGAGAAGATTCTTGAAATATTTCTGCAGGTGAAGATTAATATTCCACTCCTTGATATTATACAACAGGTTCTTACTTATGCCAAATTTCTCAAGAATTTGTGTACTAAGAAATGAGCAAAAAATAATCCTGAGAAAGTTTTTCTTACTGCAAATATATCGCATATCCTCTCTAACTCCTTACCTATCAAATACAAAGATACAGATTCTCCCACAATCTCATGCACCATTGGGAACGCTACATTTGATAGGGCATTGTTTGATCTAGGGGCAAGTATCAATTTGCTTCCTTACATTGTTTATCAGCAACTTGGATTAGGAAAATTTCAACCTACCAAGATTACATTACAGCTAGCTGATCGTTCGATCAAGGGACCACTTGATATGGTTGAATATGTACTCATTAAGATCGGTGAGTTCATCTTTCCTGTAAATTTCATTGTCTTAGAAACTGAGCTGATTTCCAATCTACGAAATCAAATTTTTATTATCTTGGATAGACAACTTCTTACAATATCAAATGCATTAATTGATTATAGAAGTGACCTCATAAAACTATCATTTGGAAATATGACTATGCCATTGAACATATTCAATATGGATGAGTACGCAATGAGTTCTCTCATTGAGATAAACATGATTCACAGTTTGTACTCTCATTCTACTTCTTGCATTGATAATGAACCCTCATTTGAGCAAATTTTCGAAGATGAGCTTATATTATTAGATAAATTGGCATATGCTGATTCAATGTATGATGATACTTGTGCAAGTGTGCTATTGATTTATGAGCAAATTTTTGAGGATTTGTTTGTAGAAAACCTCGCATTACTTCGTGAGTTAGAAGGGCCACCACCACATTCGATTGATTATATTGCACTCTTCTTACCTCATGATATTTCTATATGTATACTTGTTACTAATGATGATTGACAAGTTTATAATGAATAATTCTTTAACCCAATTATTAATACTTACATGTGGACAAAGAAAAAACGAAGGCGGCATAAGATACAGACAGATAATTTAGTGACTTGTAGGAGGATGATGAGATACAATAATGCACCCACTTTACGTATAAAACGTACACACTATGAAAGTGGGAAGCAATCGAGAGCTTGTAACCGCTTTTCATGCATTAATAGGGTGATGATATTGAGATTGTAACTTTTTACGACTCTCATTATTTGTATAGTATTTGTACAATAGTTTTTATATTTATTTACCATCCTTTATTCGTGTATGAGGGCATACACAAGTTTACGTGTGAGGGAGTGGATTAGAATATTTTCTTCATGGTTTATAGAATTTTTAGTTTTTTTAAGAATTTTTATTTTATTTTTAGATTTCTTTATTTTATACTTTGGATAATTTTGAGGGTAACTAAAAAAAATAAAAAAATTATAATATATTTTCTTCAATAAATAAATCTAATTACAAATAAAAGAATAAATTTAAATTTAAAATTTGATAGGAGAGTAGATTGGATGATACACTAAGAATTTTATGAAAAAAATTAAAATCCAAAAAATAAATATCGTTAACAGTAATTTTGAGGTAAGTATACATCTATTTTTCACTTCATAATAGTTTATTAGGTTAAGAATAAAGATGATAACGATTGAATAGTTTTCTCTCTTTAAACAAGAAAAAAAGGGATGAGCCCGGTATTAAGGCAATACCTTCAGAAATGAAAAAAAAAGAAAAAAAAGAGGGTGAGCCTGGTATTAAGGCAATAGGCTCAAATAAAAAAAAGTATGATCCGAGTAATCGGGTACTTTACGCCTAAGCAAGCATTAATATTCGCATGAAAGGTAAAATATTTTTAAAAAAGTAGAAAAAAATTATTATGAGAGAGGAGATAAATCATGAGTTAGAGTTGAAGTCCAAGGTGGAAGTAGACTATCACACGTGCACGTAGATGTATAAGAGCCAATGAATTATCTATTAGTGGGTATTGAAAGATAGGATTTGAATTTTTGATTAAAATGATAAGTATACTTGATATGACTCTTGATTTGAAAATTGATAATCTAAATGTGTTCTTGAGTTTGTATATTAGTAAGATTAATTGAAGAAAATATAATTAAAAAGATTTTTCTTTCGTTTGTATAAAAAAAATTATTGATTTTCGATTATCCTTATTTTTCTTTTCTTTATTCTGTAATCTAACTTCTTCATGAATTTTGTTGGTATATTCACTTCAAACTCTCACGAGACACAACTCGTCTACTAGGATAACCTAAGAGTTTAACGGGTTGTTGTACGTGCTAGGTGCAATCGCGATTTCTGCGAAAGTGAGTTAAAATTTTTATTTTTAATTTTAGGTTTATATTTTACTCGAGGACTAGCAAAAAATAGATGTGGGGATGTGATAAGTGTCATATATTGTATATTTATAATCTCCATATTATCTATATGTATATTTAAATAATACTACTCTGGTATTTTTAGTGTGCTTTTCAGGTAAACCTACTCCTACAAGGAGATGATAAAACTCATAAGCAGATTAGGAAATCAAGTCTAAAAAAGAGTTAAAAGTGAGCAAACCTATAAGACCATGATACTGTAGAGAGTCAAAAATCAATACAGTCAATCCAATCAAAGGAAAGAACAAAAGATTCATGGAAAAGAAAGTTGAAGCCCAGAAGATCAACTTTTGCCGCTATTTGGCGTGATTTGCCGCCAATTGGCGGCTTAGTGGGGCCACTTGTCATGAGATTTTTACGAGAGCTTCGATGTAATTTTGTAGTTTCTCACTTGTACTCAAATTAGGATTTGATTCTCCGAAACCTATATGTTGGCCGTATCCTTATAATCTAGGGTTGATGATGTAATTTTGTACTCAAATTCTATTTAATAAAATTAGGGTTTGTTAAAGGGGTGACGGCAGCCATACCGACTCAAGAGGTACCCTTTTCTGTTCATTATTATTTCTTATGTAATCTTCTTCTAATTGCTTTATAGATAGATTTATCTTGCTTTCTAGTGTAAAACTTTAATCGCTTTTTAGGAAAAATATAATTTTTTTAATTAAAAGTATAAGTGACTAATTAGTTTAGTTTTAGAATGTAAATGAAGTTAGGGATCAATCTCATATTAATCTATTTGTATTCTTTCTAAAATAAAAATAAACAAATATATGATTTTTCTATAAAACAATAAAAATAAAAGAACTCGTAGATCAGAACTTTGATAGGTTATGCTTAATTTCAATATTTTGATAACCTTTGTTTAGTTATGCTTTGGAGTTGTTAGTTTTTATCCGTTTTGTTGAATTTATCTAACGATTTAGTTTATCTCTATAAAAAGTAATTTCTTTGATGGATTATACTTGCACACCACTTAATAGTTCATACTTAGGATATTTTAAATAGAAATTAAACTAAAAGATCAGATATTTATTAAAAAAGGAAGACGAATAGATAATATTTGTTTGTGAACTAGTGGATTCCATATCCTAGGCTAATTAGAATTGCAAATCTCATCAAACTAGACTCATAGTTAGCTCATCAAGATAATAGAATTAATAAGATTGCAAAAACATCTTAAATCCCTGCGGGAACGACCTGTTAGTGCTACAACTGACACTTGCACTTGTAGTAGATATTTCACATCAACTACTATCATGCAAGCTGTATGTGTCATTCTCGAAGAAAAATTTAGAATTAAATATAATCATTTGCAACGTATTTCTATTGTATTGCACTGTGACTTTTGCATTGGAGAGTTCACTGTGGCAACAATTTTAGACCCTGTCCGGCCTAGATCCCACATGAAAAAATCAATCAAATGTAAGATAGGTGGGCCGAGGAAAGCTAGAGCAGTGTCGGTGCAAAAGCCAAATACGACTGCCTTCGCATATTCCATCCAACTATTTGAGAATAACACTTTAATTCCCGCAATGTTTTGAAGAAGAGACAAAAAGAAAATAATCACACAAAAGGATGAGAAGAAAAAGAAAAAGAGACACAAGATTTATGAGAAAAATTCTGGATGTGAACAGAAAAAAACTACGGAGCAAACTCCAAATAACTTCTATTGATTACATACCACTCTCTAAAACTCACTAGAGAATATTTTTTAAAAAACAACACTCTTGGATAGCACTTTCTATGAAGATTTTCTAGAGAATGACTCTCTTATATTTTTATCTCAAATGATCTCCATCTTTAAACTAATATCCCTTTTATAGGCATATGAATTTACCACAACTATGAATATTTTCAAGAAGAGTTATTTGGAAATATAACAAATATGTAGTTACCAAAACCATGAATATTTCCAAGATGAGTTATATGAAAATATAACGAATCTCTAGTTACCAATACCATTAATATTTTCAAAATGAGTTCTTTAGAAATTTAACAAATCTGCAGATACCAATATTATGGGAGTGGACAAAATTTCCAAAAAATTTCCCCTCCATTCATATGAGGAGGGATCTCCTCTGTTAAGTAATTCAAGTATTGTTTATGCCTACTAATCTCTTGCAGAGCTTATACTTCTCTTTTTTTTTTATAGAGACTTGATTAACATATTTGATGAATTTTGATTTGTGCTAATCTTGACAAGTTGCATCCTATATTTTTTTTTTCAAAAATTTGTGCTAATCTTGACAAGTTGCATCCTATATTTTTTTTTTCAAAACATCTCAAATCCAATGGAATCAATTGTCAATATGTTTTGTCCTTGAGTGATACATGACATTACTATGCAACTTGATGGCTCTTTGGTCGTCATATTGAAAAATATATGCTCCTTGATTCAATGACAATCCCTTCAGAAAATTCTTTATCCACATAAACTTCTTACTTGCTTCCGTAACAGTTATATATTTTGTTCAGTAGTGGATAAAGTAACACATTTTTGTAACTTGGCCTACCATGATACAACTTCCCCTGCAAAAGTAAATAGACATCATAAATAGATTATTGAGTATCAATCTCCCACTTATATCAAAATCTATGTATCCTTCCAATATAAACTTATCACTACTAAAACATAAATAGAACTTGGAGGTTCCTTTGAGATACCTTAGGATTCATTTCACTGCATTTCAATGCTCTTTGCCAGGGTTGGCAAGAAATCTACTTATAATGCTAACTGCATGCGCTAAATCGGATCTTGTATATACCATAAAGTACATTGAACTTTTAATGGCTATGCTAAACTCCTTCTCCTCTCAAAGGAGGAACTTCAATTTGCACTTAGTTTAAAATGTGCTACAAGATGTGTGCTTACAGCCTTACAGTTCTTCATGTTGAACTTCTGTAGATACTTGATGTCCTGCTCTTGTGATAACCATAACTTTCTTTTTCTTCTATCACTAAAAACTTTCACTCTCAAAATATATTGTGATGCATCTAAATCCTTCATATTAAGGAACATACTCAACTCTTTCTTTAACCTGTCAATTTTTAAGTATCATTTTCAACAACAAACATATCATCAACATAAGTGAGAGAATAATAAAATCATTATCTAGTAATGTAAACACCAATGTTTAAAATAATGATAACGTAGCAAATAACATAACGCTTAACGTAGGTTACGCAATTTTCTATTTATTTAATTAAAATAAATATTAAACTGTATTTAATAATTTTCACAAATATGTAAATAAATCTAAAAAATCATATAAAATACTGTAAAATCAATATAAAGTCATAGAAAAATTATAAAATTTCATAGCAAACATCACAATAATTTTTTAAGTTATACATAATAAAATATTATTTTTCCTCCATCTAATCTATAATAACAAGATCATCCTCCTCCAGAATATAGTTTGCATTTTCCGAATAGATATCATCCCCCATCTCATCAAAAATATCATCAATTGCTTTTTCATTATCCGAAGAAGATGCTACGCAAGAAATATACAAATTAAGATATTATTAGATACTCAAATCACGATAGTAGAGTATTCATTTAAGAATATTAAATTATTAAAATTGGATAACTTACAAGTATCGACCTTTCGTTTCTTTGCTGGGGTTTCAGTTTCATCTTACTTTTCTTCCTTATCTTCAATGGATGGAAAAACATTTTAATTGCTATTAATTGCAGTGACTTCTAAGAAATCATTCGTTCTTGGAGCTGAATCGTTATCAGTAGACTCTTCTAGCAATCCAAGATTTTCTGGGAGACAAGGCTGTTCGCTCTCAACTAGTCATTCATCCTCTGGTGTCGCCTCATCAATCAAAATTGGATCCAAATTCATTCTCTTCCTTCTAATATTTCTCTCTCTAAGCTTAGTATTGTACATGACGTACACGAGAGATTTTAGGCGTTCTTACTCCAAGCAACATCTTTTTTTTGAATGCACCTTAAACAAAGTTGTAAATTGTTATATGAGCATGATGATAAATAAAGTACTTAAAAATAATATATTAAGTTTTTAAAATTCATACTTGTTCAAAAATGCTCCAATTGCATTCACATCCAGAAGCACTGTCGTAAGAGAGAGGATTCGAATTACAAATTTTTGGAGTGTTGGAACATTCTCTCCAAATCTTTTCCACTAGGCAGCTAAAATAGATAATTAATTTTGGTGTTAAAAAATGCAAAATAAAACTTAATGATATATCTAGCAATAGAACCCTAGGAATGGAAACAATGAATTAAGATATACCAGAACTTCGAGCATACATAGTCATTTAAGCTAGTGGAGATCTAAATTATCCAAGATTCTGTTTATACTGATTCAGCTCCACATCAGCTTATGCATACTCATTTTGATCGGGGATCATTCGTTGCATGCATTCACGAAGGCCTCTTCTAACCTCAGGAATATTAGAAAATGTATCACTGTAGAAGCATTTAGGATTTAGAAAGTAAGTTGCTGCATGGAGGGGTCTATGTAACATGCCTGTCCACATCTTATCAATCAAACTCTAGTATGACATGTACTTCCTCTTACTGCCCCCACAGATATCGATAATTTTCTCTTTACAATTGTCAAGTATCTCATATAAAAAAGGCATGAAGGCCTCACATCTGAATCGGCCTCTCGCAGCACGTAGCCCGGTGGCAGTGTGGTGCTAAAATAAAAGAGAACTCGGCTCCATAAGCTTCTGCTAGATAGCCCTTCTTCGCCCAAGCACTCTTAGTGAAATCATCAGAAGAAAATAACTTCCTCAATGGCTGCCTTAATTTATAGAGTTTTTGTAAAGTCAAGAATGACATAGCAAATCGAGTGATTGCTGGTCTTAGCAGTTCATTTCCCTTCGTGTATGTCCGCATCAAACTCAAAACCCAGCCATGATTATATATGAATTGGATGATCCCCTTTACTGTTTCAAGAGTTTCCTTATGGATCTTCATCTTGCCTATATCCTCCAGCATCAAATCAATACAATAAGCTGTACAAGGAGTCCAGTAAAGACGTTCTCGTGATCCATAAGTTTTGTGCCCGCATTGACATATGAAGCGTGATTGTCTGTAATCACTTAGACAACATTATTCTCTCCAATCTCCTTAACTACCTTATCAAGACAGTCCCATAAGTAATCTCCTGTCTTGAACTGAGCTGATGTATCAATGGACTTGTAAAAAAAAGTCCCCTCTGGTAAATTCACAAGAAGTTTATTAAACTTCTGCTCTTCCTGTCAGTCCACCCATCTGACATCACTGTACAACTGTACTTCTCCCAAGCCTCCATCTGCTTCTCACTAATCTTGTCAATATTTTCAACCTCGGCCTTAAGAACCCGTGTCCTTATCTCGTACGGAGTTGGTTGCTTCAAACCAAATCCGAAATTTCCAACTGGTTCGATCATCTCCTTCCAGTAAGGACTATTCAAAATATTAAATGACAGTCCATTTGCATAGATACATCTGCCTATTTTTCTAATACAGTCTTCTCTTTCCTTCTTTAAAACTGTCTCCAACGTGGATTGTCGGGCTTCAAGATTAATAAATTTATTCATTACTCTTAAAGTTCGAGCTTGAGTATTTCTACCGACGGTGCTTTCAAGCTCTTCGCTGACCAATTCAGTGTCTGGTTCCCCCATTCTGCCAATTTCACTGCTTAGAGATGCCTTTTTCTTCTTTTCCACTTATGAAGACTTTAAAATATCTTTACATATTTTCTTTACATCTGGCGGGACTCGTTCACATATTTTCATCCCATGTCTCATACCGGCCAAATGGTGTTTAAGCCGGGTGATTCCAGCAGTAATGTGGTAATTACAGAATTTACAGTAAAAATAATTTGGAGATTCCCCTTCCTTGTGAATCCCCATTCTCTGGCTAGATCCAAATTTTTTGACATGATTCAATCTACACAAACATACCAATAATTCAAATATTAAATTATTTGAGAATCAACAATTAATTCAATTATTCAATTATTCTTCTAAATCTATTTTCTTTACAACCAATTTAGTCCATTTTTCACATAATTCATTTTCTACAACAATTACTTCAGTGCAACATATGCAAAAGTTTTTCTACAACCAATACAATTACTTCTACAACAATTACTTCTACAATTCATATTTTGTGGCTATATAGATTGCCACAGCCAGAGAATAGGGGATTCACATGGAAAGGGATCAAATATCAAGTCCATTTTATTCAAAGTTCAAACTATTCAAATTTCTACTAAATGCATTTTCTTTAACTTCACATAATCATGTTGTTTTTACATTAATCCAATTTCAAGTCCATTTTCTACTAAATCCATTTTCTTTACACCAGTTCAGTCCATTTTTCCACAGAATCCATTTTTAGACAATTCAGTTCATTAACAACAAATGCGTAACAGAGTTTTTTTCCCCCTTTAGCAGCTCAATCAAGCTGTAGCAATAGTGCACATTGCACAATTGCAGCAGCTGAACAACAATGCAACACTCCAACAATCCAACACTGCAACAGTGCACACATTGCACTCTACAACAATCCAATTATCCAACAATCAACACTGCACATAATTCACAAAAACCCTATGCAAAATTCCACAACCTTCTAGCATCAATCCAATACTCTGATGCAAAATTGCAAAAAATCCAAGTTATTCAACAATGCAAATAATCAAGCAATGAATAATCCAACATTATAGAATTAATTCAATTAAGTATCTTTAAAGAATTTTAGGAAAATTAGGTTGGAATGCTTACCTCTGTTGAACCAGCGAAGAGGGACTGGAGGTTGAGGGAGAGAGAGGGGCCACTTCAATATCGATCGAACTGGAGATGGAGCTGCCGGACCACTGAGGGAGAGAGGGGGCCACTACAGTCTTGATCGGAGCTTCAGAGCTTCAGGAGGTTCTTCAAGAGGGGGAGAAAGAGAGAGGTCGACCGGGGAAGTTTCAGCGTCGAGGGAGAGAGGTATAACCGGAGCAGGAGCCGGAGCGATGAGGAGGGAGAAGCATCGAATCTTCAATCAATCGAAGATTCTGAGGAAGCTGATGGGTTAAGAGGTTGATTGGAGACTCTCGTCGGCGTTTTGAAGACGGACCGGCAGTGGAGAAGTGGATGGGAGAGGGGGAGATCGCTCGGGTGGGAGAGAGAGAGAACGATCGATTTTAGGGTTAGGGTTTTTCTTCGCCCGGGAATTTATAGGATCCGAAGTGGGAAAAAAACGGAACGTACGTTTTTTTAAAAAAAACTGTGCGCTCCATAGCGGGGCATTATTTCGCCCAGTTACGGAGCAAATTTCGGCTGTTACGCTTTGTAACGCATTATAACGTGTTACGGAGCGCGTTTTTTTCAACACTGGTAAACACAATGATTTGCAGATGTTTGCGTATATCCATGACCAAGTATAAAGGAATCAAACTTTTTGTACCATTTTCAAGGTGCCTGCTTGAGACCATATAAACTCTTCTTTAACTTGCAAATCATATGCTCTTTGCTCTTTACCTTAAAACTTTCAGGTAGCTTCATGTACATTTCGTTTTCCAAATCACTATACAGAAATGTAGTTATTTACATCTAATTTCTCAATCTCTAGTCCAAAATATGTAGTAAGACCTTGTAATATCCAAATAGATGTTATTTTACTAATAGGAGAAACAAGCACAGCTCCATTAGACTTCGAACTGAAACGCTTCCAGCAAACAAATGACAACAATAGCACACAGTCCAGGCCTTGTCACTGAAGAATCGGAACGCCGCTTTTGCATAATAAATACCTTATTCATGTTCGAAACCTTTCACCGGTAGGCAACCTTTGTACTTGACTTCTTTCTCTCCATTGTTCTTTGACTTGAAAACTTATTTGTTCTTTTATGATCTCTTGGCAATTCTATCTGATCGTATATTTTTTCTTGTGCAAGAAATTGATCTCCTCTTGCATAGCTTTTTTTCACTTGTCTTTGTGCTTGTGGACCTGTGCTTCATAAAAATTTTCCAGCTCACCTGCACCAGTAATTATAGAGTACTCGTAATAGGATATCTAACGTCTCAACTGAGCCTCTTGTGGTTTGGTTGCTCCTCCTTATTTGAATTCGAGAGGTCTACTTCTTTATTTTCCTTATGCATTTCACCATCTTCTTTGTGTATATCCCCATTATCAGAATTAGGCATAGGAAAAATATAAAGATAGGATCTAGAAAGATATTAGTATTCTATTGGCTTTATATCTTTTTCAAAGTCATTTAATATTTTATCTTCACAAAAACTTACATCTTTACTTCTGATAATTTTTCTTTATAAGGATCCCACAATCTTATACCCAAATTTATCATTTATATAGCCAAAGAAGATGTACGGTATTACATTGTCATCAAGCTTAGACCTTTGCTCTTTAGGCACAAGCATAAATGCTTTGCATCCACACCCGTTAAATAAGAATAGGAGACATCCTTTCCACTCCAAACACTTTCAAGAACATATCTATTTGAAGGGATAAATTAATCAGATAACATACAGTCCGTGTTGTTTCCTCCCAAAATAATTTAAATAATTTAGTTAAGGATAACATACTCCTAATTCTTTCTAGAATTGTGCGGTTCATCCTTTTTGTAACCTCATTATGTTGTTATCTATGTGAATACACTTTAAGAGTTTTCTAGCTTCTCTTTTAACTTTTGCATGAAAATTTTTAAAAATGTCAAAAACTTGAATTTATATTTTAGTATGTAGATCTATATCTTTTTAGATGCATCATCTATGAAAGTCATGAAATAAGAAGCTCAACAATTGTTTTCACATTAGCAAGTCCACACATATCCAAGTCTAAAATGTTGTTTTTCCTTTTATTCACATTTCCAACAAAAGTTTCTCTATGTTGCTTTCTAATTAAACAATGATTACAGTGGGATAAAATAGTACCTTTTAAGTTAGAAAACAATTGTTGTTGCATGAAAGTTTGCATTCCTTTCTCACTCATATGCTCAAGTTGCTTGTGCCACAAGTCCATAGAATTTCCCTCCGCTCTGTTGATTTCATCTTTCTCCAAGAGTAACTGAGTCTTATAAAAAGTGCAACATTTCTTAGTTTTTGCTACTACAACCGATCCTTTTTTTTCTAGCATCCTTTACTAAAACTACTTGACTACTTGTGTATTATTTTTATCTAATTTTCCCACAGAGAGTAGATTGAAGTGAATGTTAGGATCGTACCTCATATCCTTAAGAACCATTTTTAATCCAGTATTTATAGTAATACAGATATCACCTATCCCAAGAGTTTGAGAAAATGTTTATTGCGTATTTTGACAGAACCATGATTATCTTCTTGAAGTGAAGTGAAGAAGTTATTCTTAGGAGTCGCATGGTAGGAGGCTGTCGGAGTCGACTATCCATTATAAATTTTTCCAAGTGAGGTTGACACATTCTTCTTCACATTCGGAGAAGACTATGACTTCATTGTCGATGATGGTAGCTATACTCTCTTTGCTTTCTCCCTTCTCTTTAGACTTTCTTTCCACTCTCACTTGAGCTTAAGACATTCTCTTTTCATATGTCCATTCTTGCGACAATGGTATATCTTTCCTTGGTTTTGATTTTCCTCTTGATTTGTCTTATTTAACGATATCGACTTTTACTTCTCCCTCAGTTCTCATTAAAAATAGCATGAGAATGAGAGGAATCCAATGACTTTTTTCCAATTTTTTCATTTAATAGATTGTTGGTAATTTGACTCATGGATATGACCCTATCGGAGCAGAGTTGCTGAGAGAAACTTCCAAAGTCTCCCAACTATCTAGCAATAAGCTAAATAGTAGTAAAGTTTGAAATTCATTATCTAGTATCATCTTAATGGAAGCCAACTGGTTCACAATATTTTGAGTCTTTCTCAGATACTCGGCGATAGAACCTCTTTATTTGAATTTCAAATTGACAAGCTCCCTAATTATGAAAGCTTCATTGTCGACGATCTTTTTCTCATAGAGATCATCTAGTTTCTTCCAAAGATTACTTGCCAAATTCTCATTCAATGCATAGTAGAAAACACTATCATCCACCCATTGCTTGCTTACAATCATCAATAGACATGGCCTCCAGCTTGGCGGTATCACCTTCTAGTAATTTATATCTTTGTAATAAATAAATAAATAAAATCCTATCTTTGCCTTCCAAATCATCCAGTCATTATCATTCAAGCTAATTATCCGAACTCCGGTGGTGGATGTCTCCATCTCAACACAGGAATAATAGCTAATTTTGCTCTGATACCAGTTGTTGGAAATAACACTTTAATTCCTGTAATGTATTGAGTGAGATATAAAGGGAAAATAATTATACAAAGGTGAAAAGCAAAGAAAAAGAGGCACAAGATTTACGTGAAAAACTCTTCGATGTCAAGGGGAAACCACATTGCGAAACTTGCACTGTAGTAAGTAGAATTATAAAACTCTCTTTAGAACTCATTAGAAGATATCTCTCAAAAGAACAACACTCTTGGATCACACTCTCTCTATGAAAATTCATTAGAAAATGACTCCCTTTTAATGTTGGATCTTGGATGATCTCCATTTTTTTTAACTCAACTCTATTTTATAAGCATATGAGGTTACCAAAGTTATGAATATTTTCAAAATGAGGTATTTGAAAATATAACAAATCTGCAGTTACTAAAGTAATAAATATTTTTAAGATGAGGTTTTCGGAGATAAAATAAATCTACATTTACTAATTTCATGAATATTTCCAAGACGAGTTTTTTGGAAATATATCAAGTCTACAATTACCAATCTCATAGAAATGAATGAAACTTCCAATATTTAGATCATGGAGAAATTTTTGAGATGCTTACCAATTTGCCATTTGATTAATCAATCCTTTCCAAATCCCATGCTTGCATGCTAGCTAACACCACCATCCCTACTTTCTTCTCTCTCTTAGTGCAGGTAGTCTGGTTTGCCTTAAAGTTGAGGTTGGGTACAATTTGATGTGGAAAAGAAAGGAAAAGAAAAAGAAAAAACCCTTAAAGTTAAAAGCTTGGATTTGAAAGTTATTAGAGAGTTGAGATAAGAATTTATGAAGGGTTAATTTACGAACTTACTTAAATTATATGAAAGGGAATGTCAGAGCTCAAGCCTTCTCTCCTTTTGTATTTTTTGATCATCTTGGATACTTGGCATTACTCTCGATTAGTCTAAACTTTTAAAGGGAAAGAATATATCTATAGTTCTTTTAAATCTTATCACTTCAATTTCTTTATTTTCACTCATCTATTTTCCATCTCTTCTTCTTAAAATTTGATTCATGCGAAACATTTCTGGGCTAATAAAATCTTATATAAAACATAATTGAAACACTTGAATAATAATTTCTAAAACCGGTTAAGTGCATGCAATTCTTTAATCCAAATTTTGGATAGTCAAATTCAAGCACAATGTATTGGTTGAAAACCAAATATTGAAAACCCAACAAAACTTAGTTCATGTATTCATAAGAAATATATAGTACATGGTATAACCAAAACAAATAACAAAAAAATCAATGAGGACTATATAGTTGGGATAGTAGTTAAGCAATTATTATTTATTTATTAGTGACAAATAGATAGGATAGAGAGAGATCTGTATACTAGTAGTTATACAGTTGGGATTCATTTGTTAGTAACAAAACAGATAACAAAGAGATAGAAGTAGTTAAATCCAATATATTTCCTAATGATGGATCAGGCAAGGGCTTGACTCGTAGATGTGAATTTTGGATGATCCCTGGAGTGCCTTGGTGAGGATAACAAGTTGTTTAGTGGAAGAAACAAAAGCGGTATGCAAGAATCCGGAGATGATATATTTCCATACAAATTGATAATTGATTTCAATGTGCTTAATATGTTCATGGAAGACCTGATTGGTAGCAATTTGAAAAGTTGCTTTGTTGTCAAAATACAACGTGACAGTTTTCGATGGACTTGAAGGTTTTTGAGAAGGTGAGATAACCATTGAAGTTCGCATGATGCAGTTGCCATTGAAAGGAATAGACCCTAGAAAGGTAATGTATTTAGTGACCGATCGGTGCATGTTCAAACAAGAGGCCCAAGCAATATCTACATATATTCTGAGGGAGAGAGGACTTGTTGCAAACATGTAAATATCTGTAGCGGGATAGAATTTGATACAGCACATGACACGGAGAACTATATTCCAATGAGCATTGTTGGTTTCGATATATTTGGATTGACAAATTCACCATGTAACTTATGTCAGGCTTTCTGATAGTAAGGTGGAGACGACCAACCAAACATATGTAAGGTGAAGGATAAGGAAGAATTGTCCCGCAAAGACATGCAAATGGTGGATGGTTTCAATTGGTATTACATTTAGTTTGGCACCTAAAAGACCTACATCCTTTAAAATGTCGAGAGCATACTTTTGATGGTTGATAAAAATGGCAGAAGCATAACGAACAATTTCAAGTCGAAGAAAGTACTTCAAAAGGCCAAGGTCTTTAATATGAAAATTGCAATTTAGAAGCTTCCTGAGGAGCTAAGTAGTGAGACAATCATCACATGTTACTATAATATCATCGACATATACAAGAACAACTGCTAGAAGTTTAGCTCTTGACTTAGTGAACAACATGTAGTCAGCACAGGACAAAAATCTAAATCAATAGAAATTTCAATGAATAAAATAAAAAAATGTGACTTTTTATAAGATAAACTAAATCAATAGAAATTTATGAATAAAATAAAAACCAATAACCCTAAACTCTAATTAAGCATAGGCTATCAAATGTAATATTAAGCATAACCTATCAAAGTATTAGATCTACGAATTATTGTATTTTAATCCTTTCATAGAAAAATCATATTTTTTTTAGTTATTTAAGAAGAAGACAAATATAATAAATACCATGGTTAATCTCTAATTTCATCTACATCATAAAACTAAATTAAATTAGCTATTCATATTATTATTTATCAAGTTCATATTTTTATGCATGAAAACTAATAAAGATCTAATTTTTCCTAAAAAAAAACAATTAAATTTCTAAACTAGAAAGCAATAAAAATTATCTAGAAAGAAAATAAATTATGTTATCTTTGAAGAACGCGATGAACAACAAGACTCATCTTCAGAGCTTCAGTATTGTGGTCGTCGCTCCTAGGGTTTAATCTCCTAATCTTTATTAATTTTAGTAATGCATAAGAAATCCTAATTACAAGGATAAAGCCAATATATAGGTCTCGAACTACCAAATCATAATCTAGTTACAGCAGAACAACTATAAAATTACAACTAAGCACTCACAAAAATTTTAGTTACAAGATAAATAGTTTTGCCGCTAAATAGCAGCGGTGATAACCAAATAGCGGAGCTAAATTTTTACTAGAGAAATCCTAAACCTTGTATGAGTCAGCACAATGAAACAAAGACCAAGTGGGGCCCATACTACTGCCAAATGGCAGTAGTAACTTGGAAATTTGGATACTGGCTTCTGGAGTTTAATCTTAAGACTCTAGTCTTTTATTTTGCATGACTGGATTCTATTTTTTGTTACTTCTAACTTTGTGTATTTATAGCTTTCTTCTTTTTGGCTTTTTCTGCACTCGGTTTTCCTTATCTTTATTTGATTTTGTGCCATATCCTTGTAGAATTAGGCTTCACCTGAAAAACATACTAAAAATACTCGATTAGTATTATTTAGATATAAAAGAAGATAAGATAATGGCTATAAATTTCCAATTATGATACTCATCATACCCGCTCACCTATCTTTTACTAGTTCTCGAGCAAAATCTATACCTATAAATAAAAAGAAAAATCCTAACTCACTTTTGTAAGAATCACAGTTGCATTTAGCACATGCAACAAGTTATTAAACTTCTAGGTTACTCTAATGGGCGAGTTGTGTCTCGTAAGATTTGGCAGTGAATATACCCATATGTGAAGATGGAAGATTAAACAATAAAAAAAATAAAAATAAGGATAACTGAAAATCTAGAAAAATAAAAATTAACTAAAAATCTAGAAAAATAAAAATTTTATATAAAAGAAAGAAAAATTATTTTTTGATACTTTCTGTAATTAACTTTCTAATCTACAAAGTCAATAATGTATTTAGATTATTACTTTTTTAAGTCAAGTATCATATCAAATACACTTATAATTTTAATCAAAAACTCAAATCCTTTCTTTCAATACCGGTAATAAATAACTTCTTGGCTCATATGCATCTACGTGCATGTGTGATGGTTTATTTCGATTTTGGATTCAAGCTCTAAATCATGATTCATCTTTCTCTCTATTTTTTTCTTTTCTTCTTCTTTTCACTTTTTTTTTCTGTGAATATTTACACTTGTTTAGGCGTAAATACATGATTATTCGGATCATACTCTATCTCTTAAATATATCGTTCATGTGAATGTTCACGCTTATTTAGGTGCAAATATCCAATCATTTAGTAATTCTTAAGAAATTTATTTATAAATGATCATTGCCTTAATACCCAGCTCACCTCTTTATTCTTATATATATATATATATATATATATATATATATATATATATATATATATATATATATATATATATATATATATATATATATATATATATATATATATATATATATATATATATATATATATATATATAATTAGATAGATAGAAAATACTATTTAATTATCACCATTTTTATCCTTAGTCTAATAAACCATTGTGAAATGAATAATAATTATATATTTACTTCAAAATTACCATTAGTAGTATTTATTTTTTGGATTTTAATTTTTCATAAAATTCTAAGTATATTATCCAATCTACTTTCCTATCAAACTTTAAATCTAAATTTATTATTTTATTTATAATTAGCTCGATTTATTGTAGAAAATAATTTTTAAATTTTTAATTATTTTTTTAAGATACCTTAAAAACTGCTCAAAGTGTAAAATAAAGAAACCCAAGAATCCTAAAAATAAAAATAGAAAATAAAAATTAAATAAAAATTCTAGAAAGAAAATACAAAAATTCCTATTCCTCCCTGCACCTAAACTCGTGTATACCCTCATCCACAAATCAAGAATGATAAAATAAAGATGAAAACTATTTTACAAATAATATACAATTAATAGAAAATACCAAGCAGTTACAATCTTTTGATTGCTTACCACTCTCATAGTGTATCATTTTATGTCTTGATATGGATGAACTTAATCGTTTTTTGTCAATTTCGCACATTTAATCTTTCCATCTTATTTCTAGTTTTTCTCAATTTGTGTCTACCTTTCTTTCTTTTAATTACTGGTAAAATTTTGAAGTTAGAAATCATACATTTATCATCGTCAATATTTTACCCACGAGCATCTTTTATGTTAGTAAGTATTTTGGTTTTATCAATATGTGAAATAACATACTCACTTTATGTGGTGGAATTATGAGCTTGGTTTTGGATGGCTCTTTCAAATATCAAATACCATGATATCTTTCTTTTGTTGTTCCATTAACTCTTCTAGTATTCTGAGCTCGTCATGCAAAATTTCTTCAAATCTATCATCAAAATTCTCAAGAGAAAATGTCATGCTAGTGGATTTATCACTAATCAAATCATTATGAAGGAATAAAAATTCTTTTTAACAAATTTCTTTACAATTTTGATCAAAAGAATCCAAAGGTAGTAGTTCACTAGCAAGCTCATCATGGAATAAATCATCAAGTAAAATTTGTTCTTTATCACCAGTTTATCCATAATTATTTGCACAATGAAGTGAAGAGAGTTATCACAATATCGAAGTATGGACTCATCATGTACAAGTTTATTTAACTCATTTTGAATCATATCAACATCAGAAAAAGATTGAAGTGGTTACTTGTTAGAGTTAGATATGTTTAAACAATTAGATAGTTGATTTTCAAAAAACTTAGTTTAAGAAATCATTTTGAGGAATACTTTTATATAAGATGCAGTTTGAGAGAAAGATTTTAGTAAAAATTCTATGTCTTCCTCTATTCTGTGTGTTCATACCTCAGTCTCATTATTGTAAGCTTCTGTATTTTCCTCAAATGATTGCATCTCGAGATCATGAGTGAAATTTGATGTGGGATATAATTGATTCATGTACAAATTTGATGGCATTTGTGAAGTAGCTTTAGATAAATTCTCATGACATATATACCTCACTTCTAGTCATTTTAATCTTTCATCTAACATATTCAATTGAATATCTTATTCATGATTAAATTTAGAATATAGAGATGAAAAATCTATGAAAAAAGGATCAGATGGAGGACTCTCTTGTTACGACTCTTGTTGTATGTAAAATTAAAATAATTCATCCATTCATAATTATAATTTGATAGGTAGGAAACGTTTGTAGGTTTAGGGTATATGGTGTGAACTTGATCATAAGCTAGTCCTAACAAACTTCCTATCCATGGACATTGATAGTAATTATGGTATGGATCACGATAATGATGATATCCAGATATGGAGAATTGATTTGGATGTATATTTTTTAAGTTTTTTTGAAGAAAAGGTGGAGAGAGAAAGAGATGGAAAAGAAAAGGAAAGAAAATCGAGAAGGTTTTTTAGAAAATTCAGAAAACTAAATACAGAAAATATGAAAAAAAAAAAAACTGGCAGAAGCAAGCTCACCACAACCATGGATTGCCAGCATCTACTACTAATTGGTGGCAAAACCAGAGCCTTTGGCTCCCTGATTTTCGCAGCTAATTTTTGTTGCTCCTCTGGTCCTTTTTACCTTGTTGTATATGTACTTTAGTATTTATGCACACTCAATGCACACCGTTAGCTCATATAATTCAAGAAAAGCAAGAAACACCGTCGATTCTCAGTAACGACACCAAAAACTTGATGCAAAAATTCTACTGCAAGCGCACAAGCGCAAACAGATTGTCCCACTGAAATTAAAGATGTTTTGATATCTTACTCTTTCTATTATCTTAGCAGGCTAACTAGTAAATTTTAGATATGTTTTAGTCAATTCTAATTAGTCTAAGACATTGAATCTACTAGTTCACAACCAAGTATTCTTTTTATTATCTTCTTCATGTCTTCTCTAATATAAATATTTATATTAAAAAATTGATCTTTTTAGTTTAATTTTTTATTCAATGTACTCTAAGTATGAGATATCAAGTGGTATGTAAGTATAACTCATTAAAGATCTGACTTTTTATAAAAGTAAACTAAATCAATAGAAATTTCCATAAATAAAATCAAAACCAATAACCCCAAATCCTAACTAAGTATAGGCTATCAAAATTAATCTTAAGTATAACATATCAAAGTATTAGATATGTGAAATACAAACAACAACAACAATTAAGCCTTTTATCCCAAGTACTTGGGTATGCTACATGAACCAAAAGAGAAATAAAATACATTTAGAAATTATTGTATTTTAATTAATTCATAGAAAAATCATATCTTTTTAAGTTATTTAGGAAGAAGACAAATAAACTAAATATTATGATTGATCCCTACCTTAATTTACATCCTAGAACTAAATTAATTACTCATATTATTATTTATCAAGTTTGTATTTTTATGCATGAAAACTAATAAATATCTAATTTTTCCTAGAAAGCAATTAAATTCCTAAACTAGAAAGTAATAAAAATTATCTAGAAAGCAAATAAATTATGTTACCTATGATGAATGTGATGAACAGTAAGAATCACCTTCGGAGCTTCAGTATTGTCGCCATTGCTCCTAGGGTTTAATCTCCTAATCTTTATTAATTTTAATAATGCATTAGAAACCCTAATTTATAAGGATACGACAAATAAATTGGCCTCGAACTATCTTACAACAGAATAACTATAAAATTACAACAAAGCCGTCACAAAAATTCCAATTACAAAATCAGTAGTTCGCTACTAAATAGCCGCGTTGACAACTGAATAGCGGAGCTTAATTTTTGCTAGAGAAGTTTTAATCCTTGTATGAGTTAGCACAAAGAAGTGTAGACCAAGTGGGGCCCACACTGCTGCCAAGTGGCAGCAGTTGCCGCCACTTGGCAGCAATTGCAGCCAAATGGCAGCATTAGCTTGGAAATTTGGATGCTGGCTTTTGGAGTTTAATGTTCAGGCTCTGGTTTTCTATTTCGCATGATTGGATTCTACTTTTGTTGCTTTTAACTTTGTGTTCTTATAACTTTCTTCTCTTTGCCTCTTTCTAGACTCGATTTTCCTAATGCTTCTTTGATTTCGTACCATATCCTTGTAGAACTAGGCTTCACCTAAAAACACAAGAAAAAAATACCCAATTAGGATTATTTATATACAAAAATCAATAAGATGAGGGCTATAAATATGTAATATATGACACTCATCAGTAATGTAGGCCCTTAGTTTGAGTACTATTTAGCAACAAAACGGGCCTTGTACTTTACAATGTTGCCATCAAAATGGAATTTAACTTTGTAAACCCACTTACACCCTACTGCTTGCTTCCCTGACAGTAAGGGTGTAATAGATTAAGTATTGTGGGAGGTGAGTGCATGGAGCTGCTCTTGCATGGCACGATAGCAATGATGATACTTGTTGGCTTCTAAAAAACTGGCAGGTTCTATATGCATATCTATGACATGTAAAAGAGATAAGTGTGTAGGAGAAAAAGTATTGTAAGAAAGATGGTTGGATAAAGGATACCTTATCGGAGACTAGATATGCAGTTGAAACCATGAACCAATCATATAGTCTCGCATGTAAGATGGTGGGCCTATTTGACGTTATGGTCGGGAGAAGACCTAGTTGGAGGGAGTAAAATTTGTGCCAGAAGAAATTGGAGAAGGTAAAACTTATTTTGTGGATTTCTCACATCCATGATAGTTGTTAGGCAAGAGTAACTAGAGGACTGGATGATCTGTATCCATGTTGAAAATCAAACATTAATCTGCTAGAGGATAAAATATTTTCATGAAGGATAGCATCTCTACTAATAAAGACTTGATTAATTGATATATAAGGTAAGTGAAAGGCCTTCTAGTCCATAAAGAAACCAATAAGCACACATAGGCGAGTACTGGGGATGAAATTTATCAGAATCAAGAAGGCTAGTAGATGTAAAACAAAAATAACCAAAAGCACAAATATGACCATATTTGGGCTTAGAAGAGATTATGAATTTAAAAAATGTCTTACTGTTGAGATTAGGTATAGGAATATGGTTGATGAGTTGGGCAGCAGTGAGGAGGCAATCACCCCAATAGTATTTAGATAATCCATATTAGAAACATAGGGACCATGTAATATCAAGTAGATGATAATGCTTATGTTCAACTACTCCATTTTATTGAGAAGTGCCAAAGGAAGTATGTTCATGCACAATCCACTAGTAGAG
Source organism: Dracaena cambodiana (assembly GCA_036321105.1). Classification (NCBI taxonomy): domain Eukaryota; kingdom Viridiplantae; phylum Streptophyta; class Magnoliopsida; order Asparagales; family Asparagaceae; genus Dracaena; species Dracaena cambodiana. Next base: position 26,514,062 of record JAYEPQ010000008.1, on the reverse strand, counting down.
AGAAGATCAAAAGAATGGTCTTGCAAAATTCGGTTCCATTATTCGCGCATATAAGCATGACTTTGTAACCATATTGGATTTGAGCATAAGATGAAAAATGCTATAAAAATGACAAGTTTATGATGTTAACTATATTAAAAATACCTAAGTATATCGTGAAAAATCATACACCACAGTTAGAAAATACGCACATTAGTTCAATATGAAATTGAATAGGATCCCTTTAAATTGTAATAAAGAAATTCAAATGGTTTACTTTAAGATGAAACACTACTTAGAAAGAACAACCCGGTTTACTTTGCTAGGGGACAAATATTACAAACTGTACATAATTTATTCAAAGTAATTGATAACATTGGTGCTAACGCATATAGATGAGGCATAGATGGATATCCAAGACGTATGTGACAAAACTCAAGCAGGGAAGAATGATTTGCAAGACAAGCGGTGGGAGAAGGCAGGTTGACGTAGTAAAGTCCGTCTCACTCATAGCTCTGACCAATCTCCATTGTCATCAAGAAATCCTATAAAATATAATGGCAGGGTAAAACAATCACATGACAATAAAGATCTTTAGTGAGATTACTAATAGATAGAAGATTAAATTTAAAAGAAAGAACATGATAAATATTTAATAATGTAATACATTGTGTGAGTTTGCATAAGCCAATACCTATAGTCTTTGCAACTGACCTAGTTGGAGTGATAAGGCTAGATGTCACATGTGTGTGAGGAAGCGAATTAATAAGAAATGAAGAATATGTTATATTAGAAGATGCACTAGAATACGTAGTTCAAGCCTGATTCAACTGAGAAGAAAAAAGAGTGCATGTACCTACAAGGTTGGCTTAAGGTTCAGAAGTCAGAGTAGCAATACTGAGAAAGCGTAATAATTGCTCATATTAATCAATTTTCAGTTGAGGAGGTTGTTTAATGGGTGCAACCATAGAAGAACTATAAGTACGACTTGATACTGAAAGCTCAATAGAATTGTTACATAAAGAAGACTTATTGTTATTGCAGCATGCAATCTTGTAATATTGTGGATAGCCGTGAAGTTTGTAATAAAATTGGTGTGGCCAATAATGTAATAGTGAGAACAGCATTCTTCGGATCGTGGTTTTGCATCGATGGACTTGCTGTTGGGAGAGTTTCCCGTAGCTACCCTAGCAAATGCTTCAGGATGAGAAAGTGAAAGGTTTAATAGGCAATAAGCTTCATCTTGTAAAACTAAGGAATAGGTTTTTCCTACCGGTAGCAGGGGAACCTTTCAAAATTATTGGTTGTGTACCTGCGAGTGTTATTGAGGTCCATGAAAAATTGCATCAGTTGTCGTTACTGAAGTTATAAAGTAGGTGTGGTGGAGGAGATTGGATCATAATGAGTCAGCTCATCCCACAAACTTTTGAGTATATTGAAGTATTTTGCAACAGAGTCGGTATTTTGGTGGAGAGGGCAATAAAATGCTCTATGTTGAAACTATGCGGACTATTTATGGAGAAACATCATGAAGATCTAACAAAATAACATTGGCAGAATGAGGAAAGAACCTTGTTACTAGCATGGTCTTGTGCTTCTTGGCAGATAAGGCTAAGGTCATAGCGCAACACCATATGGGATGGTTTGTCTCCTGTAAGAAAGATGGAAATAAGAATAGTTTTCAAATTATCTGAGAAATGAAGGAAGAGATAGTTGGAGGGATTATCAATAATATTAGTGGTGGCAGTGGTTGTAGAAGCTATAAACACTCTGATAAGTAGAAAACCAAATGGTGAAAGCCCAACAAAACTTAATTCCTATATATATATATATATATATATATATATATATATATATATATATATATATATATATATATATATATATATATATATATATATATATATATATATATATATATATATATATATATATATATATAAAACTAAAAAGAATAACACATTAATTAATAAATATTACATAGTTGAGTTAGTAGTTATGCAGTTGCGCTGGTTTGTTATTGTCAATGGATAAAGGGAGAGATCTATTTAAAAGTAGATACATAATTGGGATACATTTGCTAGTAACAAATAGATCACAAAAGATCGTAATAGTTAAATCCAATAGTATTTATATTCACATATATTCCATATTAATTAAAAAAAAATTATACTTAGTAAGGTTAGGTATTACGTTACTACTCTCAGTGACCATCGTTGAGGAGATATCATGACTATCGACCATTGTTGTCATGATTGTCAGCCACATTTGCTGGTGGCCATTGGCCGTTGTCACCATCACTGCAACATCCATCATTGGTGGCCACTATCGTCGTGGCTAGTTATCCAAATCATTTGCAAAAATTGCTAACATTCATAATATCCGCAGCCAACGACTATCATCGTTATTTCCACCAGCAATCATCACGATGCTTATCTTTGAACCACATTTTGTGTTTCCAGATATTCCTTTTAATATACCAAATACGGTAATATATTGGATAGAAACGTCTAACTTATACTAAACATGGTAATAGAACATTTCCAAAAATTTGATTGCTACAATTCAAATTTTATGGAATGATAATATTATATTTCAATTAAGGAACATATCTCGTCAAAGATACATGAAAGAAATTAAGATTAAATAAGTAAATAGTGATAAAACTAAGTATATGGACTAAATTATCTTGAGATGTAATTTTTTTTTTTAACTATCTGCAATATATATTCAGAATCCCCAGATACACAAAGGGCATCTAAATTCTCGACCTTTCGCCAAGGAAGTAAGTTTCATGCATGTTAAGATAAAAAGGTTTAAGTCAACCGTATATTATTTCTTCAACATTTTAGGAATTGTTCATGGACATGCAATTCCTCTCTCTCTCTCTTTTTTTTCTCTCACTCACAAACCTCGACTAAAATTTTGACAATGAAAAGACATAGTAATTTATATTTTAAAAATATAAAAAGTAAACAAATTTTCAACGAAAGGAAAATGGTAAAATTCTGAGGCAAAAAAATTAGAGGTTGAGGAGGGCAAAAATTAAATGGAGAGTCCATACAGAGAGAGAGAGAGAGCGCTTCGGGTGCAAACCAATCCCATTTAATGGGAGTTTCCAAAAATGCACACAACTTTTCCTGGTGAGCCCACTAGCCCGGATAGTTGGAAAGTGGGCTCACTAGGAAAAATGGTGTGCTCTTTTAGAAACTCCCATTTAATGCTCCCCTGTAGCTGGAGTTGCAGGCCAGTCCACACGACAAGGCCCAGCTACTCTGTGCTCCGAAACACTCGACTTCAAGTAACATAGATTCAGTTATTTCCGGTGTGGGACTTCTATTGCGTGCATGTACAAGAGCAGTTCTCCTGAGGTTTTGGGTTCTCGTATTTTAGTTAAACTTTTGAACTCTTATTAATAATACAAATTAAACTTTGTTTTGGGGATAAAATTCCTTAGCACGTCAAAAGTTGACGTGATGAGAGCCTTTTCAACTAATCCTGACTAGATTTCTTGAGGCTGCAGGAACCTCAGAGCCGTTCACACGTAATAAATTGATTTTGTGCATGGATTTCTTAACTTGAAACTTTCTTTGCTCATTCATGATAAGATTCAAATCCTGAAACCTTCCCACAAAAGAAGAAATTATAGGACCATATGAAATGGTAACTTGGATTAATTGGATATCCATTGGAAGAAATAAACTTCACGGTGCAATTGTACATGTGAATCTCAAACCTGTAGTACGATTCTCAGTGCCAAACGTTACTGGAAAGAGAGAGAGAGAGAGTAATAAATGTAACTATCTCCCTTTACTATTTGTAGGGAAGCTGCAAGAGAGAAAGAGCGAGCGCATGTAACGTACATGCACCCCTCCCCCCAATCCCCCCCCCCCCCCCCCCCCCGCCCCCCGCCCCAACACAACCCACAAAGGGAACCTATCCCCCAATTTTCAAGTGTTATATGTCTTGTCGCACTATTTGGGAAAACGTATGGGCCTTTTAGCAGGCTGTGCACGTGGGCCCGACGATGGCCAGCAGTACCATGAACCTCGTGACAATGTAACCACTGCCATGTCCAAATTTTCTAGTAACATTTTAGGCCAGCAGTACCGTGAACCTCGTGACAATGTAGCCATTGCCACGTCCAAATTTTCTAGTAACATTTTAGTTATCGAACAAAATTGTAATTAACTTCAAAGAAAAAGTGGAACGTTCGTGCCAATCTTTTCCCATTTTTCCTTTCTGATTGCACCATATAGATTGAGAGCTATTTTCTAGTCACTATCGTAATAAAGCCCAAAAAAATAAGCCTACAGAACATCAATCTTTTTTTTCTTTTTCTTTTTTTTTTTTTTTTTTTTTTTTTCTCATAATGTTCAATTCTTTTTGTGTAATAATCATATGGACCAAAGCCGTGATATATAGCTAGTAACAATTTTTCAATTCAGTTTTCCTAAAATCTCAATTTTACAACTTTACCCTTCCTCACAAGAATCAAGACTCAAGACTCAAGCTTCTCTTTCTTTCTCCCCAACCCCTTCCCTCTCTCGGCCTCCCGGCATCCCTCTCTCTTAGTAGCTCTCTCACCTTAATTCGTATGGGTTCGAGCGTCATGGGACATCATCAGCCCGAGACCCAAAACCCTTTTAACTTTCTCAAAACCCTAAAGAACTCTTCTTGCGCTTTACTCGGCTCCGCAAACCCTGAGTTGTCTACTGCTGTCTCAACCACCATTCTTCAGTGAAAGTCCAAGGAGCAGAATTAATCCCTTCCTATTTCTAAGCTCCAATAGCGCGAGAAGTAATAAAGATAAACTCTTCCAACTTGTCCTAAAATCGGCTTCTTTGTAAAATCTCTCGTGATTTTAGCTATCAATTTTCTAAATATGTATCCTTGTGCTAGTAATGTCATTTGATAAATATTTTCTAATATTAGTGTTAATTTCAAATTGAAGAATAAGGTAAGTTTTTTACAATCCAGTTTATCTAAGTCTAATGCCTGAAAAATTGGTTACAGGTGAATTAAAGTTGGAAGAGATTTTGAGAGCACAAATTATTGGAAAGCAAAATTATAGACACGGTTATGCTAATACAGTGGCTGACTATATAAATACTTCATAAACCTCATTAGTCTCCATTGCAAAAAAGGATGGACGTCAAGACAAAAGTACCAAAGATACAAGCTCATCGAAAATGAGATGAGTATATGGAATGAAATGAAATTTTTAAGAAAAGAGATACGCTCGTCAAAGATGAGGCTATGTTTTTAAATAAAATGTATATACATTTGAGGGTACGCAAAAGTTCAATTTATATGATTATATTTAAAGAATTTATTTTGTTACATGAAATTGAATAAGAATGCATTTTTTCATTGATATATTGATAAGTTTTTCCAGTTATTGATAATTAAATAGTATTAAAGTGATATATTCATTAGTACCTTTATTCACTTGCTGTTGATCAAAATACTACAAGGTTAAAATGTTGATCCCTTGGTATTTTTTAATATGATTTTAATCATCTCTATGTATTACTCTTTGTCAATCACTGACAAAAAGGGGGACAAAAAGTTTGGTATAATGTGTGATGTTTATGATTATTCATGGTGCTTGTGCAGGTTCAAGGGAAAGATATTCAAGTGATGCTCATGATTGTTCAAGATGTTTATGCTTGTTCAAGGAGAAAATATTTAGGGGAAATAATATTTGATGTGTGTTCAATTCTGGAAATTGATTGACAAAGAACAATAGTTTATTTATGATGTTTATTTTTTTGACTTTAACGATACTTCTCACTTGATTTTAGTTGAATGATGTATTTTGCATGTGTTAATGAGGCACTTGAGTTTTAACATATATTTTGTCACGAAATTGCCAAAAAGGGAGATCTCTACGAATTTAATAGTATATATTGGCAATTTATGACCTAAACAATAAGTCAAAGTAACATTTATGATGATCGTGTTTACTGGAAAAGTTTCAAAAAGAATTGGAGTTGAACAACTATGTGAAAACTATGTAAATATATAGTGTTGTACATGTCCAACAACTTACACGAGAAGTGTCACTGAAGTCAAGATTTGAAATGTATTTGCCCTGACAAACATTGTGGAAACTATGCATATATCAAGCAAAGAGTTGACAAGGTTATTGTCCGATCCATACAAATTTTGCAAAATAAGTTTTAGAGTTTTGAATTATATTTCTAACGGTAGTTGAATAAACTCAATTGAAAGATGGTTTTGAAAGTTATGATGGTTTTATTAAAGTGTTACAGATTGGATTGGATTTTCTGCTGAATTCTATAAGAATTCAGTGAAGATCCACTAGTAGGCCCACTACTGAACCCACCAATGGTTCATAGTATTGAGCCAAACCATGATCCATTAAGAGATAGAACCACGAGTAGTGACTTAGCATGACACATGAGTGGCTAAGGGTTGGGTTTCTTAGTTTTGACTCAAATTTTGGTGTTTTTGGGTTGATTTAAGGATTTGTTTTCTTATAACAACCCTAGTTATAAAAGGAATTTTAATTAATTGTTTTGGGAGAAATATTGAAGACTTTTGGAGAACTTTTCGGTGGTTTTGTGGATGCTTTGAAGATTCAAGTTCAAGAGAAGATTTTTGTAAAGACTTTCTTGAAGAATTTTGATTTTTAAACTTAATGTGTATTGTGAGTAAGCATTATCACTTGTGGTAATCAAGATTCGAGTTTCTAAATTATGTAGTTGAATATTTACAAAATTCCTTTCCCTACAAAATTCCTTTCCCACCAAATAATTTCGTTGGTC
>JAYEPQ010000008.1:26402289-26502289 GCA_036321105.1 Dracaena cambodiana | reverse complement strand
CGGAATGAAGAAATTTCTGTATATTTTCTTATCATTGAACTGTACAATGAGCCATCCTTTTATAGGTGAAGGAGACAATCAAAAGAATAATTACATGATCTGTAATTGATACTAATTACATAAAATCAGAGATTTGTCAACTATCCTAAATTAGTCAAATCAAAGATTTGTCAACTATCCTAATTTAGGAAAATATCTCAATATCTAATAGGAAAGTATCTCAAAATATTTTAGAATTATGATCATATCTTAATTATATCTCAACATCCCCCTCAAACTCATGGTGGCGCCGTAAAACCCAACTGGAGTTTGCTAACAAATTCACTAAGACGACCAGGTGAGTGTGACTTAGTGAAAATATCAGCAAGCTCATCAGCAGAGGAAACAGAACACAAGCGAAGGTATCTCAAAATATTTTAGTATTATGATCATATCTCAATTATATCTCAACATCCCCCCCCAAACTCATGGTGGCGCCGTAGAAGCCGACTGGAGTTTGCTAACAAGTTTACTAAAATGACCAGGTGAGTGTGACTTAGTGAAAATATCAGCAAACTGATTAGTAGAGGAAACAGAACATAAGCGAAGGGTGCCATCATTGAGATGATGTCTGATAAAGTGGCAGTCAATCTTAATATGCTTTGTGCGCTCATGAAAAATATCATTATGCACAATCTGAATAGCACTCTGGTTGTCACAGTAGAGAATAGAACGAGACAGCTGAGGGGTATCCAAATCAGCCAAAAGACGACGCAGCCATAAAAGCTCAGCAGTAGCATCAGTAAGAGAGCGATACTTAGCCTCAGTGGTAGATCGAGCGACAGTTGTTTATTTCTTACTTCGCCAAGAAATAATACACGAACCAAATAAGAAACAAATACCAGTGGTAGAACGACAATCCGTAGGATCACCAGCCCAATCAACACCAGAATAACCTCGTAACTCAAGAGATGACTGAGATAAATAGTGTAAACCATGGAAAAGAGTGTCCTTGACATAGCGAAGGATTCGAAGAACAACAACATAGTGAGGTGAGCGAGGCTCATGCATGAATTGACTGACCACGTGAACAACATAAGAAATATCAGGGCGAGTAACTGTGAGATAAATAAGACTACCAACCAACTGTCGATAAAGAGTAGGATCAGACAGAGGCACACCATCAGTAAGATTGAACCGAGCATTATATTCCAAAGGGGTACTGGCAGTCTTACTGTCGGTTAGACCAGTCCTGGATATAAGATCTGAAGCATACTTAGACTGAGAAAGAGAATAACCATCCGAAAAAGATGTCACCTCAAGACCAAGAAAGTAACTGAGAGTGCCAAGATCTTTCATTTCAAAATGATGACTCAGAAAAACTTGAAGCGCACGAATGCCAGCAGTATCATCACTAGTGATAATCATGCCATCAACATAGAGAAGTAGAAGGGTGGTGCCTGAGGCAGTCTTACGGATGAATAAGGCAATGTCATAAGTACTGGGTACAAAACCTTACTGTGTGATGACAGAGGTAAATTTGGCAAACCAAGCACAAGAGCCTGCTTCAGACCATAGATCGCACGACGAAGGCGGAAAACCTTATGATGAGGATGCTCATAACCAGAAGGAGGTTTCATATAAACTTCCTCAGTAAGATCTCCATTCAGAAATGCTTTTTAGCATCCATCTGAAATAATGATTAACGCCGAATAGCAGCAACAACAATCAAAGTTCTAACAGAGGTAAGTCGAGCAACATGATCAAAAATCTCCTCATAGTCAATACCATACTCTTGAGAGCAACCCAACACAACAAGACGAGGTTTGTATCGCTCAACTAAGCCATCTGCCCTAGTCTTAATCTAGTAAACCCACTAACAACCAACTGCAAACTTTTTAGGAGGTAAATCCACCAAATCCCATGTATGTGTCTTGGTAAGAGCATTTAATTCATCAGATATAACTTGCTGCCAAAGAGGATCAGAACTAGCCTCACATAAGAGTGAGGCTCATGAAGAGTAGCAAGAGTAGAGAAACAATGATAATCATGAAGATAGGAAGGAGGAGCTCTTACCCTATCGGAACGATGAGGTGCAATAACTTGGGAGGACTCAATGGTAGAAGGTGGTACAGGTACATCTTGAAGAGAACCAAGTGATGATGCTGGATCCGCAGGGGGAGCAAGGTCATTGAAAGAGGCCGAGAATGGATCATTAGAGGAGTTGGTATCACCTGTAGAAAAGTTAGTAGACTCAGAAAACAGAATAATAGAGGGATCAGTGAAGACAGGAGAATGACTAGAGTGATGTAAGGGAGAGGAAGAAAGGGTGGTGAAAAATTTATGTTCCCAAAACTCTACATGACGAGAGATACGAAGGCATTTTGTGATAGAATTATAACAACGGTATCCTTTTTGTTCAATACAATAACCAAGAAAGTAACATAGTCTGGAACGAGGTTCTAACTTCGTTCGTTCCTGTGGGGAGAGAAGAACGAAGCATGCATAACCAAAAACTCGAAGAGAATTGTAATCAGGAATGGTACCATACATCAGTTCAAAAGGAGTTTTGTTGACAAGAATTGGTGAGGGGGCACGATTGATGGTGTAGACAGCAGTAAGAGCAGCCTCTCCCCAAACACGCTCAGAAAGCGAGGCAGAAATAAGGAGAGATCGAACGGTGTCTAGAATGTGACGGTGTTTACGCTCTGCTCGACCATTTTGTTGTGATGTATATGGACAAGAGCGATGAGAGAGAGTTCCATTTTGTTGCAAAAACTCAATGAAGGATTTTTCGTTATACTCTAGAACATTATCAGAACGAAAAATTTTGATAGCACAAGAAAACTGGATAAATACCATTTGGTGAAAGCGTTTGTAAATTGCAAACAACTCAGAACGCTTATGCATAAGATAAATCTATATAAAACATGAAAAATCATCTACAAATATGACAAAGTAGCGGGAGCCCCCCTCGGTAGAAATTGGAGAAGGGCCCCAAATATCAGAATGAATAAGATCAAAAGGAGCAGAAGAAAAAGAGTCACTGGTATTAAAAGGTAAATGAGTTTGTTTTTCAAGTTGACAAGAAAAACAATCAAACTTATCAAAAGTGACAGAACCAAGACCACTAGAGGCTAACTGTTGAATACAAGGTAAAGAAGTATGACCGAGACGAGAATACCAAACGATAGAAGTGATGGTAAAGACAGATGAAGGTATAGTAGAAGGAATCTGCAAGTTCACCATTTCAAACATACGTCCAACTTTACGACCTGTCCCAATGACCTGACCCGACCGAGGATCCTGCACATCAACACCACGAAAAGAAAAGTGAAGCTCAAAATCTAACTCAACAAGTTGGCCAACAGAGAGGAGATTCGATGAAAACTTAGGAACTAAATAGGTATTATCGACAGAGATGTCGGAGGTAGAAATAGAACCAATATGGCTAACAGGCATTGCAGAACCATCGGCAGTATAAATAATATGGTTAGGGTCTAGTGCAGATTTAGTGAAAAAAATAGTGGGATCAGAAGTCATATGATTACAACAAGTAGAATATATAAATCAAGAAGAAGTATCTGGAGTGACAGATAGTGCAGTAGATGAACGAGACAGAACCTAACGGACCAAAGTCTCAATATCAGCAGCAGTGAGCGAAGTAGTCTTAGAAGAAGACTCAGGGGTAGAGAGATCAGTGGAGACAACCGCAGCAGCCTGTTGGAGGGAACCACGAGAGTCTCGTGCCTTTTTTTGTTGCAACTGGAAATATTTAGTAATCAAGTGACCGCTTTTCTTGCAATATTGACAAAATAACTTTTGAAAAGGAGATTGTGACTGTGGAGCAGATCGTTGGAAGGAAGCCGAAGAAACAGCAGCCAAAACAAGATCGGGAGACTATAGCTTCATAGTAAGGCGACGATACTCCTCAGAAATTAACTCAGAAACAACAACATCCATGGTAGGAAGTGGCGTACGGTAAAGAAGGGATGCCCGAGTGGACTCAAAGTCATCACGAAGAGCCATCATAAAATGCATGAATTTGCGGCGGTCCCGATATCTTGCAAAGAGCTCGATGTCTGCAGCACAATGAAGTTGGGGTTTGACAGCAGTCAACTGATCCCAAAGAAGAGCGACTTGAGAATAAAATTAAGTAATAGACTGACCAGGTTCTTGACACATCTGGTAAAGTTTTGTCTCAATCTGAAACTGAAGAGAAGCATCATTGCAGCAGTCGTATCGAGCAACCAAGAAATCCCATGCAGCTTTTGCATTCTAGAGTCTGGGTAGAAGACTGTTAATAGATGGGATTGATGTATTAACAATCCACTGCAGAATTTTACTATGAATACTCTCTCAGTTGTCCAAGCGAGTAGCGTAATCAGCGGCGGACTCATCCTTAGCACGAACAGGCTTAGGAGAATCCTCAGAAATATAACGTCACAATTTTCTTCCTTTGAGAAAAAGTTTCATATTGGAAGCCCAAAGACTATAGTTAGTTCCATCCAAAACAATATCAAATGGACGAACAATATCATTTTGGGAAGACATTTTGGAACAAATATGCCAAACTCAACTCCCGAAAAATCAACCAAAAACAAATCAGCGTCCGAAAAAGCCAAACCTGATTGTAGAACAGAATTGATCAGGACAAGTGGGGCTCACGCGTTGAAGAAGAGAGGTGCGTAAAGACCACTTGTAGAGACTTCACACGGTGCGTGGAAGAGCTTGTCAAGTCCGATGGAGCTGAAATTTTGATGGAAGGAGATCGAAGAGAGACGAACAATCTGAAGGTAGAATATTGTCGAGATCTGACTTCAAAATGGCCGAAACGGGCACAAAGAACTTCGAGATGTGTGAGGACAAAGAAAAAACTCACTTATAGTGGTTTATGCACTCACAAAAGAAGTTAGAAGAGGCATCAGAATTCTGGTAGCTCTGATACCATGTTGAAGAAAATAGAACGAAAGCGGAATGAAGAAATTTCTGTATATTTTCTTATCATTGAACTGTACAATGAGCCATTCTTTTATAGGTGAAGGAGGCAATCAAAAGAATAATTAAAGGATCTGTAATTGATACTAATTACATAAAATCAGAGATTTGTCAACTATCCTAAATTAGTCAAATCAAAAATTTGTCAACTATCCTAATTTAGGAAAATATCTCAATATCTAATAGAAAAGTATCTCAAAATATTTTAGCATTATGATTATATCTCAATTATATCTCAACAAAAGATATGTCACTCTAAAGTTAATCTTTTGAGTAATTACCCTTCCATGTTTCTAATCCCACATATACCATTTGCAAAAATTAAATTTTCATATATTTCTCCATCACTAACAAAAGTTTAGCATATGTTAGAAAAATTATGGTAACTTTATTTTCTTATTAACGAACTTATGCATTTTAAACTGCAACAAGAAATGCACCATTTACATTAAAGTATCACATTAAGAATAACTGAACAAGTCAAAGCTCAAGACGGAGAATTCCTTTATTCCAGTTATGTCAACACTTATGGAGATAATTTTTTATTATTATCTAAAGAAAGGGAAACAGAACTGCAAATTGAAAAAAAAAACTCCCTCAAGATCCCAACTCTATCGTCAAATTCTAGAAAGCATAGATCGTCAAAGATGTATCTAACTATATCATATGAATCTACAATGAATCAATGAAATATAAGAATAGTAAATATTACTTGATCTGGTTGCGAAAATCCCAAATTATTATCACCATCATAGATTATGTGAGTCACGTCATATGACCAATGATAGTTCTATTAGATTAGTCTTATAGCTAACCAATATGGTAATATTCAGATGAACCTTTGGACCATAATAAGTCTATAGCTGGGGTTGCAATCTAAAAAGATTAGGTAGATCGATTCTTTTCTTACCTAACCATAAAAAGAATATATAAAGAATCAGCGCGATATCATTATATATATATATATATATATATATATATATATATATATATATATATATATATATATATATATATATATATATATATATATATATATATATATATATATATATATATATGAGTAAACGGAAAATTTATCGGCGGTGAAGGGAGTTCCTTCACCGCCGCTTAGGTGGCCCAATAAAATTATTACACGTGGCGCCACTCAAAAAGTGTTTAAGAGAGTCATTTTATTTGTTATCTTGAGTGGCGCCATACGTAATAATTTTATTGGGCCCACCATTCTCTCTCTCTCTCTCTATATATATATATATATATATATATGTGATTATTGTAGGTGAGCTACCAGCTCAGGAAAAGTTACTTGAGCTAACAGCCAAATTATAATGATCTAATGGTTTTTTCTTCAATTTTTTTTACAATTACTATCTCTATGTCCTTAAATTCTTTCGGATTCAATTTCATAAATTTTGGAGTCCTTTCATCAAGTGCATACAAAAAACTGATGAGTTTAAATCTGATTACAACACTATCATGAAAAAGCTATAAATACACAACTTTTCTGCAAGGAGATGGGGATCTTCTTTTTCATCAAAATCTTTCTTGTAATTTCGAGAGAGAAAGGAGAGAGTGATTGAGAGATTTGTAACCTTGATTCTACAATAAAATATACGTCAAATGACTATCTTCTACCAGCGATGTAAGTCTGAGATTCACTTTAGTCGAACTTTATTATATCATTGTGTAACTTTTTTGTGTGCTTTCTTATTTTATCTAATAATCTAGCTATAGGTTATTCAAAATCTCAAGTTATCTCTTGAGCCTAACTTAGTTCAGGATCTGATTTTGAACCCACTCTCTATTTTGTGTCCAATTTGATTTGGTGCTCTTAACTGACCAAAAATTGATATCACCAAAAAATGTATAGTATTAATTTTACTTAGGATAATAACTTAGCCTTTCTTTTGCTAACTGGAATTTATATGCTCCCTCAAACCCTTGCTAAACACAGGGGCGAACATACCCATATCCTAGGATAGATTGCCGCCTCCCCCTCTCCTATCTTTACTTAGGGATGGGAATGGATAGGTTCATAAATCAAATTTTTTATCGTAGTATTCAAAATTTTGAATTAAAAAAATAAATATTTAATTTAAAACTTTGAATAGGATAAGACCAAAAATTGACTAGTAGATGCATCTACTATAATCTCTACCCCTTCTCCACCAAATTTCCTTTTTTGACTAAATATCTATATTTTAATGAGTCTGCCCCCTTATCCCTTAACTTTCAAGTCTTCTTGTCCTAAGTTCTAGGAGTGAAAACTAAAGTCTGTTTTTTTTTTTTTTTTTTTTTTTTGCAACTTTGTTTAAAAGTTCTTTTTTCAATCAACTCTGAAGTTGTGGTAAGGGTTGAGAGAAATTATTTTGCATTTTAATGCACCCCCGTAGGTTGAAGGTCTATTTTGGACAAAAACCTGAGAGGGCACAGGTTGAAGGCTTATTTTGGACAGAACCTGAGTTTTATGCAGGGTAATTATATATTTTTAAAACCCGTAATTAAATGCGCTCATGACAGGAATTGAATCTGGGTTACCTTGATACCATGTTAAAATACCTTCCACTGCAACAAAACCCGAAGTTGTGGTGATGGTTGAGAGTAATTATTTTGTATTTTAATAAGCCCTCGCAGGTTGAAGGTCCATTTTGGACAGATTTCTGGGATTTACGTAGCGGTATAATTATTTTTCGAAATCCATAATTAAATGCACGCCAAACAGGATTTTAATCTGGATTGCTCTGATACGATATAGAAAATCTCTTATACTACACCAAAACTCCGAAACTGTGGTGAGAGTTGAGAGATATTATTTTGTATTTAACACACCCCTTCAGGTTGATGGTCTATTTTTGACAAAAATTTGAGTTTTACGATGTTAAAATACAAAATAATTTTACTTAACTCTCACCACAAATTTGGAGTTTTGATATAGTGAAAGAGTTTTTCAACGTATTATTAGAGCAATCCATATACTGGGGAGCGCATATTTAGGGTCTGTTAACACTTATAAAATTATTATTTTTTCATCGATTTTATATTAAAATAATATAAAAAAATATTATCACTTCCCCCGTTGGGACGGGGATGTTCCCTGGCCAAACATGTCCCTGGCCATATTATAATAAACGACCACACCCACGAAGTTCATGTTCTCCTTTCTCTCTCTCTCTCTTTTTTTTTTTTTTTTTTTTTTTTTTTTTTTGCTGAGAGAGGCTGTGGAGTTTGGTGGACCCGAGGTCTAATCATGTGCATGATTGATCTGTAAAAAACATATAATTGTTGTTTTGTTTTACTCCTTTCTATTTTGGAATGCGAGCGCAACGCGTGTAATCAATGAGCCTCTGACTTTGCTTCTTCCTCCAGCTGCCACCGCCATCCCCTGCAAAACAATTTATCTGTTTTTTTTCCCCTCCCTATATAGCTTTATTTAATATTGATTAAAAAAGAAGAAACCAAGAAGTATCAAAATTTTCTCACAAAACTCCATAAATAATTTTATATTATGTAAATATATTTGAAGTTTCAAATTTTATGCAACCACCAAACAAATATAAATAGCATAAAGAAGTGATTAATTAATCGAATTAAAAATATAATAATTATATATTCTTCTACAATTTCAAATATACATATTTGAGTTAAATATATTATATCAAAGTAGGTATCTAGACATATCGAAAAGTGTGCATATATTACACTTTTAAATAGATACATTAATTTTCCACTAACACCAATTGGGGGTTTTTATGAAATTGAAGCCATTTACATTACATAAAAGAGTTCATGGGATTTCTGGAAAAAAAAAAAAAAAGAAGATAGTTAGTGGTTTTTCCCCCCTACTTAGCCTTTAATATTTGCCAATATTAACTTCTATTTGCCCTTTACAGGTTGCTGGATTTCTTGATAAAATTACAATTATTGGGAAAAAGTTGGGCTCCTAAGGAAAATATAATAATTAGTAGGAGTATAAAACGGAACGGACATGGAGCTGATCTCAATGCATCCATGTTAGTTTTTGTTTCATTTACGCAAATATGAATTCGGATCCTAATATCTAGTGGATCGATTAAAAAAAAAAAATGCTATAAAACACTGATATTTATGCAAAACTGATATCGATAATATAAGAATTTTATTGAAAGTCCTTAACCTACTTTGGATGCTATTCTCAAATTCAATTATGGAACAAGCAATCCTAAAAATACAAATTATGGATCAAGAATTTTTTTTTTTTTTTTACAAAAGCATGGTCGTATCCCATTTTATTGCAACTTTACTTTGAGTAAATTCTGAAAAATTTGGATCTAAAATTCAATTATGGAACAAGCAATCCTAAAAATAACAAATTATGGGTCAAGAATTTTTTTTTACAAAAGCATGGTCGTATCCCATTTCATTTCAACTTTACTTTGAGTAAATTCTGAAAAATTTGGATCTAAATCCGTTATTACCAGATGTACAACGTTATTACCAGATATGCAGTGAATTTGGTTGGTATGCAACGTTATTGCAAGATATGCTTATGAATTAAAAAGCTGGGTGTAGACATAACATATATATATATATATATATATATATATATATATATATATATATATATATATATATATATATATATATATATATATATATATATATATATATATATATATATATATATATATATATATATATATATAGGGATTATTGTAGGTGAGCTGCCAGTTTAGGAAAAGTTAAATGAGCTAGCGGCAAAACTATAATGATCTAATGAATTTTCTTCAATTTTTTTTCTTCAATTACAATCTCTATCTCTTTAACTTCTTTTAGATTAAATTTCATAAATTTTGAAGTTTACTTACCCTTTCATCGAGTGCATAAAAAATATCTTATTCATTGCAAACCATTAATTTTGTATCAACTTGATTGAGAACCAAATCAGAACTAAAACCCAAGAAAATGGGTATGAGTGAACCCTAGGGGGTCGAGATCATAATCCAAAAAAATATTTTTTAAAAAGATTATTATAGATAGTGAAAATGAACTGCAGCTCATGTAACTTGAGTGAGTTGTCAGCTCATTTCCATTTTTCTCATATCTATATATATATATATATATATATATATATATATATATATATATATATATATATATATATATATATATATATTGTAGACATTAAAAATAAATAAATAAATAAAATATATATATATGTGTACTGCGGAAACCACCGCGGGAGAATCCCGGGGGTGCACCCGCGGGAGAGCTCCCAGGGTTGCACCCGCGGGAGGCTCCCGCGGGAGGGCTCCCCCGGGTGGCAACCCGCGGGAGGCTTCCGCGGGAGGATTCCCGCAGGTGACAACCCACGGGAGCAATCCCGCGGGTTGCCATCTGCGGGAGCGACCCTGCAGGTGCCAACCCGCGGGTTGTTTTCCGTATTCTTCCGTTTCCATTTATATTACTGATATTTCGTGATCCGATTTTTCAGGAGGGAATCGATCCAGATTTCAAGCCTTCTCAGTCTATAAAATACAAGAGTGGATTCGCGATAGGGGATCTTTGGTGGGGCATAGAGTTGGAGAGTTCAGGATATCGGAGAGTTCAGGATATCGAGAGCGGGTTTTCTTCAGCAGTTTGGAGAAAAGAGTAGATCTCTTCTTCCTCCAGTCGGACGGTCAATGGAGGCACTAACGAGGCTCCATCGCCACCCGAACCCACACATAAAAAAGGAAATTCATCAATATTCCTGTTCTTGTTGTTCTTCAAATTTGTAATCCAATCTTTTCATTGTAATCCAGAAATTTTATAATGGAAGGAAAGGTGCAATTTTCTGGCAAACAAGAACTGGCGACCACAGTGGGAGCCTCTCTGTTCACTGCAGAGAATGTTGTGGCGCAATCTGACTTGGTACCCATCGGATCTGTTGTTGAAACGCTGATCGTAGAAGTCGATCAGCAAAAATATGAGGAATTTCTCTCTTCCTCTGATTCGGAGCCCAGGCGTCATCGCCGGGCTATGATGAAGAAAGGTGAGGCGTCATCGCCCACCGAAAAGAAAAAGGCATCATCGCCTATTAAAACTTACTAGGCGTCATCGCCCGTTAAAACTTACGAGGCGTCATCGCCCGTTAAAACTGACAAGACGTCGTCGTCTGTCAGAAAATATGTGGCATCATCGCCTACTCCTAAGTTGAGCTGAACTCTCACCCGCTCTCAGAAAAGAAACCTAAGGCGTAAAGCCCAACGGGCCCGCCTCAACAGTACTTCTGGAAAATTACAATCAGAAAATCCAACCCAGGAAACAATCCTGACACATGCAACATCAGGAAGGAAAAATTCCACAAATGGAAATCCGCAGGTGGAACTGGGGGTTGCACCTCATGGGGGCAACCCCGTGGTTGCAACCGCTGGTGCATACCCACGGTTCCAACCTCGGGTTGCATCGCGCGGGGCAACCCCGCGGTTGCAACCGCGGGTGCAAACCCGCGGTTCCAACTGCGCGTTGCACCCCGTGGGGGCAACCCCGCGGTTGCAACCGCGGTTCAAACCCGCGATTCCAACTACGGGCCGCACACCGCAGGTTGCAACCCTCAGGTTGCACTCCGCAGGAAAAATCAAGGGTTGTGTCAGCTGATTCTGGTGTCTATTCGGGCACGCGCACAGTGAGCACACAGCGCACACCCAATTTTTTAGTTACTCTCTCGGGTGTTCCATCATGTTCCTCTGCAAATAAATATAAGGATGTGCTCATGCACTCACATAAGGATATGTCTCCAAGTTTCTCTTCGGATGAACATATTTCTAACAGAATCCTCCAACACATCCCGAAGAATAAGTCAGATGCATGCGGGGCCCGTGCAACTGCGCAGGCCAGCACACACTCTAGAAGACTTCATAAAGGAGATTATGTTGATACTGGAAAAATTCTCAGCCCTGAGATACTACAAACCAACCAGTATTATGAACAAAACTTGCGACGCAAGAGGCGTCAGAGTGTAAATTTAAATGGGAACAGGTCTCAGGATTTGAGAGAGTATCTTACTCAAAAGAGGAGCACATCCCAATCCACTTCTCACTGCCATTGTGAACGGTTGATCTCAGCCGTTCTGTCAAACTGCAAGTATGATTGATGCACACCAATCAAATTCTCGAAGCCGTTTTTGATATTTTTCTTCAGTCGTCATCTTTGTAGCCAGTGTTACTCATAGAGACGGGATTTGAATTTCTAGTGGAAACACGGGTTCACAACTATATACTGAAGAAAAGGGTATAGCATTAGTCAGGATTCGCACTGTAGTATGGTAAGCCCACAAACACTCGTCTAACTTTTCATCCCAATCGCAGTCGCTCGAAAAATAAACTTTTGTAGAACCTTTACAATAGTCTTGCTGAAAGCCTCGGCCAATCCATTGGCTGTCAAATTATAAGGCGTTGAAGCCATATCTTGAATTCTGAATTTGCTGCAGAATCATACGAAATTTTGACTAATGAATTGAGGCCCATTGTCATGATAATCCGCTGGGACACACCGAAGCGGTAAATTGCATGGTGTTTGATGAATTTGACCACATCTGCTGTCTTTACTTTTCTCAAGGGGATAATTTATGCCCATTTGGAGAAGTAGTCAGTTATTACCAATATCAACCGATGTCATTGGAGGATGACAAAGTGATTGGCCCTATAACATCCATTTTCCATGTCTCAAATGGCCAACTGGAAGTTGATGTATGCAAGTACTCTAGATGTTGGTGTATGAAATTAGCATGCATCTGACAAGCATGGCAACGCTTTGCATATGCCACTGCGTCTGTGTCATCTTGGACCAGGAGTATCTCAATCTCCTAATGCGGTCTCAGAGTTTTGGTCTAGGCTGGTGGATCCTACAGGTCCCGTCATGGGTTTTCTTAACCACTTCCTAAACTTTGCTTTTTGATAGGCAGCGACGTAGGATGCCGTCATGAGATTTTCGATACAAAGTTTGGAGCATAGTGTTGTAATAAAATTTTATTGTCATGTTTCTTATGGAAGCGGCTTTTTTAGGGTCCTCCAAGAGGATGCAGTGTAACACATAGTCTACAAATGGAAAATGCCAGTCTCGTGGCTCAAATTTTATTCCAACTTGGTTCGCTTCGTCTACTTCCATAATTGCTTCTAGATGTAGAAGTTTGCGGTTTCCAATGGTAACATATTTAGTTGACCCGCTTGGTACGGCCAGGGTCTCATCGAATGATGCAATGGCATCGACGTATGTGTTCTCATATCTTGGCACACTGTCAATGGAAAATTCTTCGAATTTGTTTGCATATCGCTTTGCTACTTGATGATATGGTATGAGAATTTCATGCTTTACCTCATATTCTTCGGTCATCTGGTTAATGACTAGTTTTGAATTACCATATGCTTCGAGATGTTTTACCCCCAATTGCTAAGTTATTTGGAGGCCAATGATAAGGGCATTGTACTCTATCATATTATTTGTGCAGGGCCTGGTTTGAAAGTATCCTAAGGCACCACGTGCTTGTGGTGAGATACCAGGACGACCCCCACACCGACAGCATCTCTTCTTGCTGCTCCATCAAAGAATAGTTGCCATATCTATTTTTTTAAGGCTGCATTAACTTTTGCTGCGTCATCTGAGATGTCAGCTTGGAGTTTGGAGAGTAGGGTGCTCGGCGAAAAAATCCGCTATGGCCTGGCCTTTCGTCGCTTTCTAAGGCACGAAATGCACGTCGTAGGAAGACAATAATAACATACAATTGGCGAGCTGGCTGCTTAGTGATCCTGGCTTAGTCATAAGTAATTTCAGCGAGTTTACATGAGAAATGACATGTATTGTCTGGCCGACTAGGTAGTGTCTCATCTTTTGGACCACAAACACTAGCGCCAAGCATGCTTTTTCGATTGAACTGTACCAATGCTCCGCACCAATCATTGTCCGGCTCAAATAGTAGATTGCATGCTCCTGGTCTTGGTCATTATGCTAGCCAATAGGGCCCCTAGAGGATGATCCATTGCTCGCACATAGATCAAGAAAGACTTCCCTGAAATAGGTACCATTACACAGGCGGTTTTGTGAGGTAGTCTTTAATGTCTTCAAAAGCTCATTGACAATCTTCATCCCAGACGAATGAGACTCCCTTCTTCATTAACTTCAAGAATGGCTGGCACTTTCCTGACATATTTGCTATGAACTGTCAGATATGCGCCAGCCTGCATTCCAACCCCCTGAGTTCTCTCAGGTTCCGCGGTGGCTACATTTCTTTTATTTCCATGACCTTATCAGGGTCAAGGTGGATTCCTTTTGAACTCACCATAAATCTCAAGAACTTCCCTCTTGATACTCTGAGAAAGGACTTGGCATGATTCATCTTCAGTTGATACTTCCTTATGATATTGAATATCATTCTCAAGTCTTGCAGGTAATCTTTTTTCTTCTTACTCTTAATGGCGAGATCATCCACATAACACTCAATGGTTTTATGTAAGTGCTCTTGAAAATGACTCTCATAGCTCGTTGGCAAGTAGCACCGGCATTCTTCAATTTGAAGGGCATTACTGTGCAGTAATATATTCCGAGCAGCGTCATGAACACCGTATATTTCTCATCTTCTACATACATTTTAATCTGGTTGTATTCTGAAAAATCATATATAAAGGACATCCACTCAAAATCACATGTATTATCGATCATAACAGTGATGGGGAGTAGGAATTCATCCTTGGGTATGCAGCATTGAGATCTTGAAAGTCTGCATATCCTTATCTTGCCTTTTTCTTAAGCACTGTCATGATATTTGCTACCCAGTTAGGGTGTTGCTCTTCATGAATAAATCCTGAGTCTATCAGTTTCCTCACTTCAGACTTTATGGCTTCCATCAATTCGGACTTGAAACGCCTTTGTTGTTACTTTACAGGTTTAGCATCCGGCTTAATATTGAGTAGATGCATGGCAACTTGCGGGTCCAAGCTGGGGTATGTCTTCGTAGTTCCATGCAAAGATGTCAATGTACTTTCTTATGAGGGATACGAGATTCTCTTTCTCCTGAGGAGTTAGACTCTTGTTTATAAAGATGGGCTTCGGGTTTTTCTTAGTCCCTATATTGACTTGAACCACTATGTCTTCAGCTGGCGGTTCTCGTTACTCAAATCTAATATCCCATTGGATATCCATGTGCCGTGCCCAGACATCATCTAGTTTTTCAAGGCTTACTGAAACCATGTTTGTAGCAAAGGCTTTGAATACTATACTTGTACTTATATCAGAATCACATTCTACTGTTTCTTTATAATTTTCTAATTCAGTTGAGTCTACATACTTTCTTCCTAAGGATGCAGAAGTAGTGACATATCCCAACCCCCTATGAGTTTTATGGTAATAATCGAGATTCTTTTCTCATGGGACAAACAAATGTAAAAGGTTTCGTCATCCTCTTCTGAAGTTTAATCCTTATTTACGATTGAAACCGTAACCCATCTTCTTCATTATTCGATGGGAAACTTAATGGCCAAATTGAGGTGTCGCTTGATCATCACTTTCACTATTTATGTTTGGCTCAGGCCGCAACTCAACTTAACCAAATACTATTGGTTGTTGGTCTGGCCATCGAGCGGGCACTTCAAAAGTAGCCTATTTTGCATTGTGTATTTTAGTCTGTACGACAATCAATGACCGTATTGGTAGATGGAATGCTGCTAGAGCCTCCCACTCAGATATGTTGTCCACTTCTGTGCATTCACGAGCCTGGGTAGAAAACTGTTAATAGATGTGAGTGATGTATTAACAATCCACCATAAAATTTTGCTATGAGTACTCTCCCAGACATCCAAGCGAGTAGCGTAATTAGCGGCGGACTCATCCTTAGCACGGACAGGCTTAGGAGAATCCTCAGAAATATAATGCCATAATTTTCTTCTTTTGAGAAAAAGTTTCATATTAGAAACCCAAATACTATAGTTGGTTCCATCCAAAACAATATCAAGTGGATGAATAATATCATGAACAATATCATTTTGGGAAGATATTTTGGAACAGATATGCCAAAATCAACTTCTGAAAAATCAACCACAAAAATTAGCATCCGAAAAAGTCAAACCTGATTGTAGAATAGAATTGAGCAAGGCATGTGGGGCTCACGCGTTGGAGAAGAGACGTGCATGAAAACTACTTGTAGAGACTTCACACGGTGCATGGAAGAGCTTGTCAAATCTAATGGGGCTGAAATTTTGACGGAAGGACATTGAAGGGAGACGAACAATATGAAGGTAGAACATTATCGAGATCTGATTTCAAAATGGCTTAAACAGGAACAAAGAGTTTCTGAATGTGTGAGGACAAAGAAAAAACTCCCTTATGGTGGTTTATGCACTCACAAAAGAAGATAGAAGATACACTAGAATTTCGGTGGCTCTGATACCATGTAAAAGAAAATAGAGTGAAAGCAGAATGAAGAAATTTCTATATATATTCTTGTGTGAACTGTACAATGAGCCATCTTTTTATATGTGAAGGAGAAAAGAAAAAGAATAATTATAGGATTTGTAATTAATACTAATTACATAAAATTTTCAATTAGTCAAATCAGAGATTTGTCAACTATCCTAATTTAGAAAAATTTCTCAACATCTAATAGGAAAGTATTTCAAAATATCTCAGCATTATAATCATATCTCAACACTATAGAACCAAACAATAGGCTTTTGGCATTAGTGGCCAGGGATTCTTTAGAAGTATTTAGTTGCACGCCTGCGAGTAGGTACTATTGAGGCCCATGAGAAAGTGCATCAGTTGCCGGATATGGACTAGGCACAGTGAAGGAGACTGAACCATATTAAGCCAGTTCATTATAAAATATTAATAGAATCAATCTTCTACTGGAGAGTGGCAATGTTACTCTCTAGGTTGAAAATATTTGTTTGAAGGATAATAATGTCATGAATATCTGTCCAAATAATATTTGCAGAATTGACATAGAGAACTGAGGTTGTCAGATCTCGATGCACGGTCTCATGCACCACGAAGTAGATCATCAATGGAGGACGAGATAATGAAGCCAATTAACCTTGATCCTGGTAGATAAGGGCCGTGGTCATGGTGAGGCGCCATGTGAGATAGTCTCCCATACGAAAGGCGAAACCAAAAATGGCTTAGATCAGTTTAAAAATGGGAAAAGGGGAGGGTTAGAGGGGTCATAGCGAAATTGGTGTTGATAGTGGTGGTGATGGGTGCTTCTAATAACTGTTTGAAAACCAAATGTTGGAAATCCATCAAAAATCTTATTTATATATTCATATGATATATGCTGCACATGGGTTATAGATAGTTACAAAGTTTAGATTTTTTTGTTGGTAACAAACATATAAGAGACGGATCTATTTGTTCCTAACAAAGAGACTTAAATAGTTAAATCCAACAATAATATTAATTCAAACTTGGTATGTATGGTTAAGATACAAATTTAATTGGATATCCAATATTAAAATATGTACCCAAAACTAAATCAACCAATTAAAATGTTAAAGAGGATTCAGATATTTTGAATATCGATTTACATTTCTCTATACACAAACATTTGTAAAAATAATTGCAACCTATTTTTTGTCTTAAAATTGTGTAAGTATGGTAATTAACTATAAAGAAGTGGGTATTGTAATATGACATGGGAATCAATAATTTACACAGTGAACTTGAACTTAAAACTTTTCCAATCCCAACAGCAACCCTAACAACTAAGCCTTTTATCCCAAGTACTTGGGATATGCTACATGAACCAAAAGAGTCACGTTGGACTGATCATATGAATGATCCTCCTTCACTCATTCCTATTGAGCAATATGTCTTCATTTAAATCTCTAGCATCCATATATTTTTATATCACATCCATCTATATTTTTTTCGATTTTCTCCACTTTTTTAACTTGTTCTATATTTATAATATCTACTTATCAAACTAGTATGTATGTAGGTCTCTATTGTACATTAGAAAACCATTTAAAGCGATTTTCTCGCATCTATTCTTCACTGGAGATACGTCTAGCTTAACACGAATATCCTTATTTCACAATTTATCTCTGCTAGCTTTACTACATGTCCATCAAAATATGTGCGTCTTTACTATACTCATCTTTTGTGAATGATGTCTTCTTATAACCTAATATTATGTGTTATATAGCAAAGCTGACCTAATAATAATCATATAATTTTTTTGTCCAGCCTTAATAGAATGTTACGACTACGTAAAACTTCTACATTTCAATCAACCAGCTTTGTCAAATAGTTGACATCACTATCGATCTTTTTTATCATTTTAAATAACCATCAACAAATAACATACACCTAGGTTTCTCATTCTGAATAACTCTAGTAAACTCATCAATCACTATGGAAAAAGAATTGACTCAATGTAGATTTTTGATGCAATCCAATTATGATTGATAATTTACTTGTTAGGCAGCCACAAGTTCTGATATTTGCTACTATTATATCTTATTATCATTAATTATATCAACATAATTATTTTGGACCCCTTTTTCATCAATGTCTAGCAAAGTACCACCCTCGGCAAATTATCATAAGCATTTTTGGATAAATAAAGACCATATACAAATCTCTACTTCTCTTCCAAAATTGTTCTATAAGTTGAAGAAACAAATGAATAGTTACTGTCTTGATTCCCCTACATGAACCCAAACTAGTTTTATGATATTTTAATAGTTTGTCTTACTTCATAGACGATAGCTAGAACAACTCTTAATACAATAATTTTTGACCAAAATGGAGAGTGAAAGCCTCCACGTTCCATTAACAAGACTTAATATAACCATTGTTCTGATATTTCGCAACTAAATCCCAGTCTATCCAAAATTATAACCGGGTAGAACTAAGTGCAAAACAAAAATGAGTAGAAGAATAATAAAACTATGAAGGGCATCATGGGAAACCTAGCAGGAGGGAGATGAGTAATAATGTAAATCAATCTGTTGAGATATATGAGGCGGGCTGCGCTACCGGCTGGAATTTGGAGTGTGGCAGGTAGCCAAGCTCAACAATTTATTTAGGGAGTTTCCAAAGGAGCACACCACTTTTCTTAGTGAGCCCACTGTATAGTGCTTTTTAGTTCCGGTTTTCAATTGGAAAATGGAAACCCCTTTATTTACTTAAACAGAAGCAGCAGCAGAAACAGGTGCCCCCCCCCCCCAAGTTTCCTATACTCTCTAGCTAGCTTTATAGCCTTTCCTCCCAAAATAACACTAGTACTAACATTTCTACACTGTTCAACACCAGTGCAAGTACAGGTAAGGAAATCTGATGATATTTCAGAAGCATATTATTTACCCAACTAAGCTCTAGCCTACTCTATAAAAGTCTTTCATTTGTTCACCCAACGAATCTAATTTGGATTTTGCGTCGGATTAGGTGCAATCATATGGACTGGTGTGCTTGATTCTATCGTAAAATTAATAAATAGTTTAATTGCACTCAAATCTCCTGCAGTATAAAATACTAAAACTTATTACTATTCAATTTTAAAACTCTCGCTTAGATCCATGGACTGTTAGTGAAATTAGTCAACAATGATATATTCTCATCTTGTTTTAAATAAATCTGCACTTTTCTTCTTTGCCCCCTCTCCCCCCCCCAAAAAAAAAAAAAAAACCAACCCCTCATAAATTATGTCTCACTTTTCTTCGTCTTTTCTCCCATACTCGCTCTTCTTCCTTTCTCCCATACTTGACTTTCCAGGGTGCATGCAAGTGAAGCAATGCCTACTAACTAACTCAATCACTAACAATGTACATCAACTGAAACAAGCATCATATAATATCAGAATATGGTGATGAATGAATAGTTAATAACTTTTCACATTAGAAACAATGAAATACTTGTTGCACATCTGGTCCACTGTAAGCTTAAAGATGTCTTTCCCACTAGACTTGAGCATTCGGCGAAGGTCTTCTTTGGTAAAAGCCCCGATCAGACATCGCTCGTCATCGACCTTAAGAATCTAACTCAAGGCAAACCCCTACACCCACTTTCTTATAGTTCTGTGTGATGAATTCTAATCTCATTGGCACCACTGACTTCCATCCAAGGCGTATTATGTACATTCTTCACTAGTAGTCAATTTTATGGCATTTCACAATATTAGCTAATACTTATGCTTCTCACGTTGACCTTCCTGTAGAGCACGTGTTGAAATAAAACTAATACTTCGGAGAATGGAGATGACGAAGCTAACTCAATTGTTCCACCAATAGCTTGCACATAAACACCAACTTATTGGGGGTTTGAGTATTCCGGCTTGCATGATCGTTGCTGCCATGTCTATAGTATCCATAGAAAAATATGCACAGCAGTGGTTTCTATTACAAAAGACACAACAATGATCTGAAGCTGATACTAGCATTTCGAGTTTTCAGTACTATAGCTCTGATGGCCACATGAAATCAATTGTGAAGTTATGTGTCTATCTTCTCCACAAAATTTTTTCTGATAACTGTTTCGCATGGGCTGACTTGATGGTAGGTTTCTCATACCATATTCTTAGTTTTATCTGGCACTTCAGCCGTAAAATTTTCCATATACATGACACAAGAACGAAAGGCCCATGTTTCCGTATTAATTTTCCATTACTTGATGCATAAATTGGTGTTCTTGGGCGAACACTTGAGTGATAATACAAAATTACATTCTGTATATGTGTCTATCATTACAAACTCATGTTTCTCATTCTCCTCCTGTTTCATTATGCTGCAGCACTTGAGGTTCTATTTCTCAGTGGAGCTTTTGGTTACTGCAGATATATTGTCTCTCATAGTCTCTGGGGTTCTTACCGATTTTGGAGAGATGACTGGAAGAATGGAGAGGAGAGAAATGGAAGGAAGAATGGAATGAATGATGAGAGCTAATGGACAGGGGTAAAAGTGTCATTTACCATCACATACGTCACTCCAAACGACCTTCAAACTCCATTTGCTCTCCCAACAAGTTAAATGAGAGTTTATAACTTGAGGGGTAATAAGTTCTAATACCCCATACTACAGGAGTTTACAGGAGTCTGAGTGTAATTAGTCCTTAATAAATTTACTGATGATTACAACATTGAAAAATTCAGTTAAACGTTATGATTGATCCATATGTAAGTAGTATAATATTATAGTCTCGTGATTTGAACTAATTCTGATTTTATGCATGAGAAAAATTGTAACCAGCCACCACTACTTCTATGGATGATTATGATAACACATTGAGCAATAGTTATTAGGATTTTGCATCAATTAGTGGGGTGCCGATACCTTCAAAGTCAAATTAGAACAAGACCTATCATGGGGAAAGCAAGTGGCAGTGACACAAGGCAACACCTTGTTAGCAAAAGATAGCGGAATAGTACTAATGCAATAACCAGCGGAATCAAATAGTTAACCGAAAATAAAAATAACAGAGACAGAGAACACGCAGATTTTAACGTGGTTCGGCAATATGCCTACGTCCACGGGGACACGATCAAAAAACCTCCACTATATCAAAAGAGGATTACGACTTTTCAGTTCTCAACCACAAGAGAAATCACAAATAAATCACACAAGATTTTGAGATCAAACCCTAACCTCTTGTTCAAGTGATTTACCTCCTTACTTCGGCCACCGAAGAAAAATGCCGAAAGAAGTCCCGCCTTATTCTCTTTTCTTCTTTGCTTTCGGCCAGAAATAGAAACAACCGCCCAATTGTTTTTCCCTTGCTACAGACAGCCACAAACAATTCTTTTTGGCCAAATATATATAGTAGCAGCCGCACTTTCAATTATATTTTGCCCTCTGGCCGAAATAATAGCAGCAGCCTAATTTCCCGAAGCAATGACAAAAACAGCCGCCTTTTTTTTCTTTTGTTTTTCTGCTTAATCAAAACCCTAGCATACAACCCCATATTTATATTATATCATAACGGGTTTGGGCCGATTTTGGACCCGTTTCGGTGTACCGAAACCCGCTGCGGCAATGGAATCCATTAGCAACAATCTCCTACTTGGAGACATATTGCAAAAATTGTAATCTTTATACATGATAATTCTAGTGTCCAAAACTTTTATCTCGATTTTTTAAAGTCCCAATTTCAGCATTCAACACAAATGCACCAAAGTTGAGCAATAGCTCAACTTTTTCCCATCAACCGGTTTTGTCAACATATCTGCAGGATTTTTACTGCCCTCAATCTTCTCCAACTTCAATTGACCATCCTCTAATAAGGATCTAATGAAGTGATATCTCAAGTGAATATGTTTAGTCCGTGAATGATACGCTGAGTTTTTAGCATAATGAATTGCACTCTGACAATCACTGAACAACCTGCAATCCACTCCATCAAAACCCAACTCACTCATCAATCGCTGCAACCAAATAAACTCCTCACTTGCTTCTGCAGCTGCAACATACTCAGCTTCTGTCGAAGATAAAGCAAAAATTGATTGTAATCTTGAAATCCAGCTTACCGCTGTCCCTCCTACAGTAAAAGCATAACATGTGGTGCTCCTGTCATTGTCTCTATCACCTGCATGGTCCGAATCCATAAAACCTTGCACATCAATATTATCACTCCCAAAACATAAACAATACTTTGAAGTACCTTTCAAATACCTGAAAATCCACTTTACCGCTTGCCAATGTTCCTTTCTAGGGTTCTTCATGAATCTACTCACTACTCCCACTGCATGTGCAATATCTGGTTTTATACTCACCATTGCATATATGAGACTCCCAACAGCCGATAAATAAGGCACATTCTCCATGTGTCTCGTCTCCACATCTGTCTCAGCACCTTACTCTTTTGACAGTTTAAAGTGACCACCAAGAGCTGTAGTTACCGGTTTTGTATTCTCCATGTTGAATCTTTCCAACACATTCTTGATGTACCCCTCCTGAAATAACCACAATTTCTTGCTTTTCTTATCTCGGGTAACTTGCATCCCAAGAAGTTGTTTAGCCCCACCCATATCCTTCATAGAGAATCTCCCTACTAACTTGCTTTTTAGATCATTGATTTTCTTCATGCATGTACCTGCCACAAGCATATCATTTACATACAAAGTAAGTATAATAAAGTTACCATCCTTAAACTTTTGTAGATATACACAATGATCTGAATTACTTCTGGCAAAACCTGAATCCAACATAAACTTGTCGAACTTCAAGTATCATTGCCTCGGTGCTTGTTTCAACCCATACAAGCTCATTTTCAATCGACATACCCAATTCTCCTTTCCTTTAATTTCATATCCCTTCGGCTGTTCCATGTATATTTCCTCCTCCAAATTACCATGAAGGAAAGCAGTCTTCACATTGAACTGCTCTAAATACAATCCTTTCACAACTACAATACTTAGTATTGCTTTTATAGAAGTCATCTTAACAATATTTGCAAATATTTCATTAAAGTCAATACTTTTTCTCTGACCGTATCCCTTCACCACAAGTCTAGCCTTGAATCTTTGTATCCCTCATGCCTCATGTTTTACCCTGTATACCCACTTGCTATGCAATACTTTCATCTTTTCCGGTCACTTCACCAATTTCCATGTGTGGTTCTCCTCCAAAGAAGGCATCTCATCACGCATGGCTTGCTCCCATTTATCCTGCATAGCCTCTTGGTAACTCTCTGGTTCACCTGCATCAGTATACAAAATATGATATAAAGGAAGACAAAGTTTTAGGTTAGCTTCCTTATCCTCGTGCTCCTCCTCAAAGTGGGAACACTCTCTAATGAAGTACTGGAACTATCTACTTTAGTTAATGGCTCTCTTTCCTGTTCGGTCTCATCTGAAACTTATGTATTCTCAGGTGTAGCCATTTCTTCTCCTTCAGATGTAGGTTTTCTTCCTTTCTTTTATCCATGGGATCCATCCCATCTTGTGGCTCATCCAGCTGCAAGTGCTTTTTCTCCACTGCATTATCACTCTTACTTTCCATTCGGTTTTTATACATGCAGCCCTCATTAAATACTACATCTCTGCTACGAATTGCCTTATTATACTCATAATCCCATAAGTGATAACCATATTCGTCGCCACCGTATCCAATGAATGCACACTTTTGAGATTTAGAATCAAGCTTCTTTCTCATCTCATGATCCACATATGCATATGCTATACAACCGAACACTTTTAAGAATAAATAATTCATAGTCTTACCAGACCACACCTCCTCTGGAATTCCTCCATCTAAAGTACTAGCTGGACTTCTGTTGATCAGATAGACTGCCGTATCTATAACAGCTCCCCAAAGTTGCAAAGGCAAATCTGCATGTAGTCTCATACTCCGACTCCAAAATGGTTCTATTCATTCTCTCAGCCACGCCATTATGCTATGGTGTTCTCAGTACAGTCTTTACTCTCCTGATCCCGTGGGTAGAGCAATAGTCATCGAACTCTCTATTACAAATATCTCCACCATTTTCTGACAACAGACATTTCAGCTTCAAACCTGTTTCACTCTCAACAAGAGCTTTCCATACCTTGAAGATCTTGAAGACATCGAATTTTTGCTTAAGTGCTAACACCCATATTTTCCTGCTTGCATCATTTATGAAAGTGACAAAATAAGAATTACCTCCAAGAGACTTCGCCGAAGAAGGCCCCCATACATCTGTATGCACCAACTCCAATCTCTCAGTTTTTTTCTCCTTGCCATCCTTCATAAATCTAACTCTTTTCTGCTTTTCAAACACACAGTTCTCACAGAAATCAAAGTTAGCATCTTTCATATCTGTCAACATATCTTTGGATTGCAATACCCTCATGCTGCTTTCGCTCAAGTGACCGAGCCTCTGATGCCATAAGGTAGTCTTCTCATTCTTCACGGTGGCCAAAGAAACAACGTGATCCACCGAGCTTGAGAGTAAATATAGAGTTCTCACTCTCTCACCCTTGACCACTATCATTGCTCCTTTACTGATCTTCTACTGTTTCCTCTCAAATGAGATTTGATAACCTTCGCCATCCAGCTTGCTAACAGATATCAAATTCTTCTTCAAATCTGGTATGAGGCTGACCTCTTGTAAAAACAACTTTCCACCATTGTGCAACTTTAGCTGAATTGTTTTTTTACTGACAATCTTGCATTCCTGCCCATTACCAACAGTCACATGCCCAAAATCACCTTCAACATAATTCTCAAACCATTTTCTGCGAGCAGTGCAATGGAACGAAGCCCCTGAATCCACAAACCACAGATCTAATCTCGATTCTGTATGAGCAGACAAACACAAGTCATCATACTCTTCACTTGGATTCACCACATTCGCTCCTTCCTTCTCTTTGTTTGGATAATCCTTCTTCATATGACTATCTATCTTACATTTCGAACATACTAACTTTTTCTTGAACTTCCCCTTAGACTTTGACCTTCCTCTTTGCTTTGACTCTCTGCTTAAACTTCTATCCATTTCCTTCCTTCTGTCATTATCAATCGACAGAGCAGTACTTGTAGAAACTGTGCTCTCACCCATACTCTTTTTCATCAATTCATCATTCATGATTGTACTTACAATATCATCAAATTTAAGAGCAGTATTGGAAGAATTGCTGATGGCCATAACAACATTACTCCAACTATCCGGTGACGAACATATAAACATCAAAAGTTTAATGTCATCAGCAAAGACAAAATCTAAGGATTCAAGTTGTGCCCATAATGTGTTAAATTCATTCAAATGATTAACAACTGAACTATCAGAAGGCATCCTTAAGTTGAACAACTTTTTCATTAGAAATAGTTTATTTAAAGCAGACGACTTCTCATAAAATTTAGCCAATGCTAACATCAAACCTGAAGTGGTCTTTTCCTTGGATACGTTGAACATAACCTGTTTTGTCAGGCACAATCGAATCTACGCCAAAACTCTCCTGTCCAACAATTCTCACTCCTCATTTGTCATCTTTTCTGGCTTTTCTCCAAACAATAGTTGATGTAAATTCTTTTGATATAAATAATTTTCCATCTGCAACTTCCACCATTGGAAATCTGTCCCATCAAATTTTTCAATCTTTTCCTTCCTATCTTCCGCTATAACTCCCATTCAAAATCAACACTGATATGAGTGAAATATGACCCGAATCAAGGCTCTGATACTAATTGTTAGCAAAAGATAGCGGAATAATACTAATGCAACAACCAGCGGAATCAAATAGTTAACCGAAGAGAAAAATAACAGAGACAGAAAACACGCAGATTTTAACGTGGTTCGGCAATATGCCTACATCCACGGGACATGATCGAAAAACTTTCACTATATCAAAAGAGGATTACAACTTTCCAGTTCTCAACCATAAGAGAAATCACAAATAAATCACACAAGATTTTAAGATCAAACCCTAAGACCTTGTTGTAGTGATTTATCTCTTTATTTCGGCCACCGAAGAAAAACGCCAAAAGAAGCCCCACCTTCTTTTCTTTTCTTCTTTGCTTTCGGCCAGAAATAGAAACAGCGGCCCAATTGTTTTTCTCTTTTGGCCTTACTACAGACAGCCACAAACAATTCTTTTTGGTCAAATATATATAGCAACAGCCGCACTTTCAATTATTTTTTGCCCTCTGGCCAAAATAATAGCAGCAGCCTAATTTCCCGAAGCAATGACAAAACTAGCCACCTTTTTTTTCTTCTGTTTTTCTGCATAATCAAAATCCTAGCACACAACCCTATATTTATATTATATCATAATGGGTTTGGATCGATTTTGGATCCGTTTCGATGTACCGAAACCCGCTGTGGCAATGGGCTCCATTAGCAACACACCTAGCTAGGACTGATAACTGAGAATGATCCCGTGGAATACAATCGATAACAATGTTTTTAATGAACGCATATGGACGAGTAAAAATCGAGATTAGAAAGAGGAGATTATGCCATATTTCTCTATTTTTATAACGATCAGGATCAACACAATCTCTTCTCTGTTCGAGCTCTCGCATGATCGCTCTATAAGTTTTCTCCTAGAAGATAAGAAAATGACTGGCTCCAAAATATCACATATTCAACATATAATATCCTATAAAAAAAATGATTTTTATAGACAGCGAATATTATCCAAATATGTCCTCTTACGTTCCTTGTGCATGCAACAAGTTAATTAGTTTTGCTCTGCTACTCTGCACAACAGTGCAGATATATAATTAAATTAAACAACTTGTAAATGATAGATTTACTATTTTTCATGCTGACTAGTTCAATGACTGTCGATCTGTCATTGCACAGTCGATTGGTTCTTATATGGGAGTTGAAGTTCGTCTTTACTAACTCCTCCATTTTGTCTCTACTGTATACTTGCATAAATCAACAATTTCCATCTCGATGTGTATACACTTACTGAAAGGTATCTCAAGTCATCATGCGCGGTATATCTCTCATGTTCATCCACAAACTCCAGCTTGCACGACCCTGTGGACCGTGCTCCTCCTTAACGCCTAACGACACAGGTTAAATTCTAACGCATTCTTGAATACCGCTAGTTGGACAATTTTAGTTAATACATGCTAAATTTTTCTTAGCATGGATCTTTCCCCCCTTTTTACTTGTCTCCAAGATCATATGACAACGGACGTACAATATGCTTTGTCCTAATACGGAATAACTCTCCCTTCTTAGCATGGGATTAATAGCCTTACTCAAAATAGCCTCGCAGAGGAATAATAACTGTCCTGTGAAATTCCAGCCCCTTTTGGCGCCTTATTCTCCTTTAAATAGTCCTCCTTCTTTCTTTCCGTCATTTTCCAAGAAAATCCATTTTCTCTTATTGAGTTCCTTCGAGTTCCTCTCAAATTTCTTCAGATTTTTTTGGTCAGTATTCATCAAATAGCGCCCAAGAAGTCTCTAGCGAGTCGTAGTAGTGTCGTCTCCGCCGCACGCTCGCCGATCATTGGCATTGGAAGAGTTCCCCCGTTTGTTGGAGGTAAAAATTTCAAAATAAAGAAAAGATGGGAAGTAGCTTCGCAGAATGCGAAGCTAGGTCTATTGCATCGCGTTGGCCAGAAGTTTAGCATCGCGTTGAAAGTAAAACGTGAAGTTAAAGCATTAGTTTCTCGTTCAGATTATTTAACTCCGTGTGGACAGATTCTCAGAATCTTTAATTGATAAGATTATCTAATATCCGAATTGAGTCTAATCAGAATCTAAATTTAATAAATTTAAATCAAAATCAAATAATTGATTAGAATCCTTGATGAATACAAAGACTTTCTATTCTTATCCATATAGAAACTCTCATAACTAAAGTCTATAAATAGGCTCTTTGTGGAGACTTTAGGAGTTTTTGGTAATTCAAGTTATGCGCGAGAGTCTTGAATTTATTGAGATCAGTAGAGAGAGAGATACTAGGGCTGGCCATCATCTTCTTCAAAGAGAGGAGGTTTTCACGTCAGATCATCAATATGTTCTACTAGTTAGATTCCATCATCATATTAGAACCCACTTTTATTATAAAAGAGAGCGATAAAAATATAAATCCTCTCATTTATTTTTTCTATTATTTCTCTTTCGTTGTAATTATCGTAATCAATGAAAAAAAGTAAGATTTTTGCAGAGTTGGAGGTAAAATCTTGTCCAAATTATATTTTTCTCCTTTGTTTTGAGTGAAATCTTGATATGAGGCCTTCTCTTGCTACATAGACTGGTCTTGCAAGTATTTTTCTTTTGTGTATAGCCCTCATTGATGACTTGCATCATGCTATATTCTTAGTTCTTACTTCACTATGATTTTTTTTGCAGATGTCGGTGTTCAACTAAATAGTTTGCTAGGAGCTACCACTGCAACTCTGTCTCCACTTACAGCGACAAGTGTAGAGGTCATTGCCACCTCTTCGTCTGTTGTTCTTGGTGTGGGGCCCTCGACCAAGATGCCTCCTACGTCCGAACCGTCATTGATGTTTTTCTTTAAAAGAGCATGATCTAGCACCGGAAATGTCCTGGAAGAGAGTCCTTCTTCAGAGTCTGCTCCCATCACCACCATCATAGTGACTCCGGAGGGTCTTCCGCCCAAAATTCCAAAATCAACTCGTCCATTGTTGCAATCGTTTGCGCCACATATCAGGCAGTCTTAAGTGGCAATGTTTCTCCTAGCATCGTAACATTTTCTGTAGCTCCTACTCCGATACTGGTTCCAGCCTCAACCCAAGTTATTCCTGATGATGATCCACTTGAAGTGTTTTTCCAACATAGCTTCATGGACTTCTTGCATTTGTTACAGTGGTGCGTGTCCATGTTCTTGGATGGCCGTCATTCGATTGAGTTTGGGCACCCGATGTTGTTGAACTATCTGACCAACATTGAGAATATCGGGGGACCAGAGCGAGCTACTCCTTATCGGGCCCGCCTGACTGCTTTAGATAAGAAGGTTCAGTCATTGGAGACTCTTCGATGAGTTGACGTCACTTCTATAACAGAAATTGAAGTTGCTCTCGTAGGGTAGAATTGACGGCAAGAAGATTTCACCGCCAAGAAGAAGCCTGGACTGCTGAAATTAGTAACCTCTACGTAAATCAAGGGGTCATTAATGGAGACATTGTTGGTGGTGAAAATTTTCAATTAAAGAAAAATACCCCGCAAAATGCGGAGCTAACTCCGTAACTCCGCGTCTGGCCAGAAAACTAGTCTCGCGTTGAGTAAAATGCGGAGCTAAGTCTATAACTCCGCGTTCAGAGTATTTAACTCCGCGTGAGCAGATTGTTAGAATCTTAAACTGATTGTGATTGAGATTTATGCTTATCCAATATCCAAATTGAGTCCAATCAGAATTCAAATTTAAGAAATTTTAAATTAAGACTAAAATATTTGATTAGAATTCTTGATGAATACAAAAACCTTCTATTCATATTCCTATATAAACCTTCTATTTTTATTCTTATGGAAACTCTTATAATCAACTAAAGTCTATAAATACCCTCTTTGAGGAGACTTTGGGGATCCATCATCAATCTTTAATCTTAAAGATCGATATTTAATATATCTTTAATGGATCTTTAAGCTTTTTGGATCATTCTAGAGTTCAAGTTACGCGTGAGAGTCTTGAATTCATTGGACCAGCAGAGAAAGAAGTTAGGGTCAGCCGTCATCTTCTTCAAGAAGAAGATTTCCACATCGGATCGTCAAAAGGTACTACTAAATAGAACCCATCGCCACACTAGAACCCACAAATATTGTAAAAGAGAGCGATAAAAATATAAATGCTCTTGTTTATTTTTCTATTGTTATCTTTTATTGTAATCAAGTAATCAATGGAAGAAAGTAATAATTTTGCGACGAACAGA
Organism: Dracaena cambodiana; assembly: GCA_036321105.1. Taxonomy (NCBI): domain Eukaryota; kingdom Viridiplantae; phylum Streptophyta; class Magnoliopsida; order Asparagales; family Asparagaceae; genus Dracaena; species Dracaena cambodiana. The sequence goes on along the minus strand of JAYEPQ010000008.1, from coordinate 26,472,044 downwards.
CATAGAGCAGGCGATGTTCGAGCTGGATGTCAATTAGGCCACTATAGACCGTGCTCGTGAGACAATCGCCAAAGCTCCAAGCATTCTTGCAACCGTTCAGACAAAGCAAGATGAAGTGCTAAAGAGGCAGAATGAATTTGTTCTTCGCCATGGTCAGCTTCAACATGAGGTCGATATGCGGAGTAAGATAATTGAGGATAATAGAGCACAAGCTTCTCAAAGCTGACCATCAATAAAGATGAATTATGCCATCGAGTGCTATCAACTGTAGAGGAAACTCAGCAGGCGACTCTTGAAAAGGCAAAGTCAAATTTAAGAGATTTAGGCAACCCTTAAATCTTTCATTCTCTCTTTGTTTTTCTTCATTTTGAACAATAAGGTTGTTTGTACTGCCTTAATTTTTTCCTTTGTTTTGTCAATAAACAAACAATTTTACTTCAATGTATTGCTCACTGTTATGGAGCTGCTGTTTTGCCATTTTTGTTGATATCCTGGAGAATTTCAGATAGATTTTGTGGGTCTTGATACATGATGTTGCTTGCATAGCCACACTTTATTTCTCCTTTTTTTGAAAAAAGACTCATCTGGGGAATAGACAGAGTCGAGGTAGGACATATTGGAAATATGGAGTTGTGGATTTTGGATGATAAAGTTGTGGAAGGTAGAACTTCTCATGGGAATGGTGGGACCATAACAAGTTTAATATTTGAATTTGTAATGAAAGTGACTGTCTGGATAACAGACAAAGTTGAGGTGATTTTCCTAGATAACAGACAAAATCGATTTGAAATTTGTGGTTGACTTACATGGAAAGTATACAGAGCCGGGTTGATTTTCCTAGAAAGCAGATAGAATCGATTTGAGATTTGTGGTTGAATCACATGGAAAGAATACAGATCCGGGGTGATTCACCTATATAGCAGACAGAATCTCCTGGATAGCAGACAGAATTGTGGTTGACTCATATGGAAAGCATACAAAGTCGGGGTGATTCGCTTAGATAGCAGACATAATCGATTTGTGCTTGACTTGCCTGGAAAGCAGATAGAGGCAGGGTGATCGGGTTAAAATCAAAAGAACCGTAGACAGAGGTATGGTTGACATGCCTACGAGATGATTTGCCTGGAAAGCAGATAGATCAATAATTGGGTTAGGATCATAGGTTAACTTGCCTGAAAAGCAGACAGAGCTATAGTGATTCGCCTAGATAACAGATAGAATCAATTTGAGACTTGGGAGTGACTCACTTAGAAAGCAGACAGAGTCAGTGATCGGGTCAAGATCAGAATAATAAGCGTTTGCTGAAGTATTTATGGGGTGACCTCTGAAATGGGTGAGATAATCAAATCATATTACCAGATATAAGAGTTTAACACGACAGGTTTCTACGGATGTCATTTATATGGTGATGAGACGGTTCAAATTTTGCTGTCAGAGGTAAGATCTTAATATGACAGGTTCACGAGATTTTTAGTAAACCCTAACTATAAACGAATTTGGTATGCCTTTACCAATCAGTTTTGTTTTGGGCTAACCATACTATTCCCCTCAGCATAATGAGTTGTTGAGAGTTTTGTTTTAACTTAACTGCCAAATATTCTCTCTTCCCTTCACCTTTTGGTTTTGGGATATTGATGGTCATACTCTTACCCCCATTATAATAGGGTTGGCGAGAAATTTTTAATTTCTCTTCCCGTTACCTTGGCGGTATTTGGCAGCAAAATTATTATGTATGTATTCATATACATATTTACATACTTTTTTTTTCTCTTTTTTTTGTTTATGTTTTTTGTTGTTTTTTTTTCTTTTCTTTTCTTCTTCTTGTTCTTATTCTTCTTCTTGTTTTTTTTTTTTTTTTTGTATTTTTATTTATGGCGCTCATTTTGCTATCACATTTCTGGTCATCACACAAAATTTTATGATAGCTAGCAAGAGTAGCAAAAACATCATGATGCTTATTACCGTCAACATTTTTGGTACCCCCGGCCCAATCCGGTTGCTAGTGAATGAGGACGGCTCGGTTGCAATTGTGGTTCAGAGCGTACTTGGGGAGTAAGCTTGATAGTACCGGCTGTCCATGTTCGATAAGGACCTCGGCACGTTCAATCTCTGCTGTGCTAGCGTCGATCGAGTGTTTCCCTTGGGTTTTGTTGAATTAGTTGAGGAAGTCGATTGTTTCATTTTTTAGCAAGTCTGAGTGTACTCCCATGATCTCTCCTTTCTCAGTGAAAACTGAAGAGAGTCCCTTTTACTTTAAATTATGTTGGTCTCCTTTCTTAGTAGAAATTGGGCAGAGTTCCTGTTGCTTTAAATTATGTGGGTCATAGTTCTTTACCACTATCTTTCCTGTAGAGATCGGAGCTACGCCGGCCGGAATTTCTGAAAATCCCATGGTAATTGTCGCTGTATTTGCTGACACACTTTTCTATTCAGGTCTCAACTAGATCACATTTGTATCGATGAGTGCCTGAATTTTATTTTTCAAAATATAGCAATTTTTGGTTGGATGTCTAATATTTTGATGGTAGAGGCAATACTTGAGATCATGTATTTTTTTCAGCTTCCTCTGGCTTTCAATTTTTGGGCAACTTAAGCATCCTTTTTTTATTTAGTAGGTGAAAGAACGTGACTGCTTGTTCATCTTTGAAATCATATGTTCGTTGTGATCTAGAAGAATCTCGATTATCCTACGGCTTTTGGTTTTCCCCAGACCTCGTAGTCATTGCTTCTTTTCCATATGGGCGGGATGATTGTGGTTGTGGCTGATTCATGACTATCCTTTTCTGAGCGTGGTATTCATTGATACGTCGGATTATATCTTCCGCTTGTTTCCTTATTTGATCAGATCCTTTCAGCTTTTAGACTCTACCGCTCCCATCTTAATAAGTACATTGGTTTGGAGATTGTGTATGTAGCTTTCCACCAGCGTTTCTTGTGACATACCATACGGACATCGCAATGACATCTCTCAGAAACGTTCTACAAAACTTTTCACGGTCTCATTCTCTTTTTTTTTTGTTTACGAGAAGAGCATGGATCATCTCTGTATTATTTTCGAAGAAGCGACACAAGAATTTCTTCTCTACGTCAGACCACGACTTAATAGTCTTTGGAGACAACTGCATAAACCATATAAATGCAGGTCGAAGGTACTTGAAAAGATTTTGGTCATTATGAGATCATTCCCTATAAGATGACCTGTCTGTGTCAAGAAGTAATATAGGTGTTGCTTGGAAGATCCTTTTCCATCAAAAAATTCTAACTGTAGAGACTTATATTTTTCTGGGAAAGGAGCCGATTCCCACTCCATTGGATATGGTCTGATAACGCCGACTTCTTGCAGATCCTTCCTATGCATCAGGGCTTCCAGTTGGTCATGCATCTTCTACATTTTCTCTGCATGTGGGTCTATGACATAGTTAAACTCCTTTTCTTTTTTTAAATTTCCACCATCATTCTTTGGTAGTTCATAGAGGGTTTCTCCTTTTTTCTCTTTTGCGTTCTTTTGTATATTTTCTACCACTTTTAGAAGTAGTGTCCGGAGTTCGTCTAGACCCTTTTGTTGCTCTTGAATCAAGCGTTCTTGAGCTTCTAGTCTGTGGTTTATTTTACTAAAGCTCCCTGTCATATGAACTATTGTTTTTCAAATCGGGAAGATTCATATGACCGAGGTGTTGCAATAGCTAAATGATAGTTATCTTCTTTACTTTTGCTGTCGAACCCCAACAAACCTTTTGTAATTTGGTAGCGCTAGAATACCTGACTGAAGTCGTGTATAATGACAAGCTTCTGTATCCATGGAGTATCTATCTCCTTGCCGATTTTTTTTCTTTATTTACCATATTTGAAGTTACGAACATGGGCTATTCATCTTTGGTGATGTTTCTTCTGTAAACGTACCTTCTTTTGGGTGCGTTGCTCTTTGGCTTGCTTATTCGGCTGAAAACTGAGGGTCTGGGTGAACCACAATTGCAATTGGTGAGTATTGCAGTGATTATCTCCGCATAGTGACATAATGTACGAGATTGGGTCATTATCCTCTTGTTATTGAGGAAGTCTTGCAAGTCATACTCTTGATGAGTCTCTTCTTTGCCACAGGTTCTAGAAGAGTCCTTACTGCATTTGTAGTAGTCAGCCAGTGTAGAAGATTGAAATTTCTGTCCTGAACGAGGTCCTGTTCTGGCCTTTGCAAATACTTCACAGAACCGAAACTTAATCTTGATTTATGGACTGTTTACGTTGGGCTGAACAACCTGGCATTTCATTTTTTGTGCGCGGGGCTGATTAGCCTCGCGTAGAGATATGCTAGCTGATTAGCCTTGCGCATGGGATTAGCCTCACACATGGAATTAGCCTCGCACATGGAATTAGACTCATGCATGGAATTAGCCTCGCACAAGGAATTAGCTTCGTGCATGGTTATGCTAGGCTGTTTAGCTTGGCCCTTGGCATTAGCCTCGGATATGGTTTTGAGACCAGATTCGCCTTGAACTTGTGTTTTAAAAATTCGTTGCCGCGCTCGACGATTTCGATTACGAGTTTGAGTTCTGGTTAATCCAGACTTTGACTTCTCTTCAGTGTTTTGTTCAGCTATGATAGGAGAAGATTTTCCTTTTTCAAAATATTGGAATCCGAAAATCCAAAGGGGTCCTGTTCAACGAGAGTCCCTTTGTCATTCGAATTCACAACTTTGATTTTTCACTATTTAGAACTCAAAAATCCGAGAAGTTCCTGTTCAACGGGAATTTTCTCGTCATTCGAGTCTAACTCTTGGACTACTTCTTTTTCCAAGATCAAAGATCCAAGGGGATTCTGTTCAACAGGAGTCCTCTTGTCATTTGGACTAGTACCTAAGGTTTTCAAGTGGCGATGGAGCCAACCTTTGACCGAACTAACTGATTTAGAGGATAAATACTTCTCATATTTATTTTGTTCGATTTCTACGATAAGTTTCTCCAAAGACTTACCAATTTTATGAATGTCAGATTGGGCCACGATCTTCTTGTTGTTGCAGAAGACTTCTCCCACTGTAGTCGCCAGCTTGTTTTCGTCGAAAGACACTCTTCCTTTTATTGCCATGGATTAATAAAGATTACAATGAAAATATCCAAATTACAATGAAAAAAAATAAAGAAACAAATGAGAGAGACTTGTAGATCACGTCTCTCTCTTTTACAGAAGTTCGTGGATCTAAAGTGGCTATGAAGTGTCGTCTTTGTGCTCTGTTGACGATCTAACACCCAAAATTAGTTTTGAACGTGGAGAATAGATTCTGGATAGCAGCCTCTCAATGCTGGACAACAGCTCTGCATAATATAATCTGATCTCCAATCTCTCCTTCCTTAAGATCCCCAAAAATTCCCTCTTGGGTCATATTTATAGATTTCAGGGTTTCCTTCGAGATAAGGATGGAATCCCAATCAAATCCATCTCTGAATTTGTATTCAGATACGAAATTTTTAATTCCAAGTGATAGATATGATTAGAATCGAAATTCAGGTTGAAATCTAGAAGGAAACCCAATTTAGAAAGTGATATAGCTTCACATGCGTGAGGCTGCCTTCCCTGCGCGAGGCTGATAACCTCACACAAGCCTATTTCGCCCTGTGTGACTTTTTTGCTTGCTTTTCAATTTTTCCCACCTACAGGTTACAAATCGAACCCGTTTCTACCATCACAATTCTCTCCCAGACTTTTTAGAAGTAATTCTTCTGAAATAACAATAAAAAAATGCACAATCTTTTCCAACCATCTCCATTGGAATAATCTTCTTGGTTGCATCAAGATCTTCCATGGTGAATTCATTACTTAGCTAATCTCTCAACTCATCAACAACTCTCTGTATATATAAGCTATCAACATGTTGCACACAAAAAGCAACATTAACAAACTATCTTTGTGATGAGTGAACTAGCTACACACAATAAAATCTCACATCTAGACTATTCAAGCTTCATTGCGAACAAATTGAAGAACTTAAGCACCTATATATCTTAGAAATTGTATTTGACTATAACAGAAATCTCTCGTGCCACATGTAATTTTTTTTTGACCAGAAAAATCCTTTATTTGTCCATGTAAATGGATATTCATATGTAGAAATTCAATAGAAATATTGTCTTAAAATCCATATACTCTAATTTAGATCTTGCATGATAATTAATGTTAACAATACATTGATAGATTTTATGTGTTAGACCCATGAAAGCAAAGCTGGTTACTCCCCAGTAAGCACATCAGGTATTGTTTTTTTTCGAAAGGACAGTCGTTGGCTTATATTTTGTCCTAGTTCCTTACCTCCTGCCCCCATGATTGTTCAACTACGTACTCCCTGTCCGCTTATTATAAACTAACCCTATTTCATTTTCCTTACTATACCATATTTCAATGAAAGATATAAACATCCTTTTAATTATTGAGGCAAAGCAATTATACAATTCTCAATATGTTCAAATTCTAGGAAAAAACAACTTACTAGCTAGTAAGTGTCCTCTTCTAATTGCATAAGCTTTTCCCACCAAACTAGGCTTATGTTGCTTAACCTTATTCTTTCAAAATACCAATTTGCATCCTTTAACTTTTTTGTTCCCTTGTATTGTGTTGTTTAACCTCAAGCTAACCCTTCATATCAGATCACACTATACTCAACATTGTTTTATTATTAAGCTAATTATAGGTTTGTATGCCTAATTATATTCTCTGTTATAATTGATAAAATTGTTTTTCTCCCCAGTGATCATCAATCTTCTTTTTAATTTCTTTTATATATGAGCATATCCAATGTTCACTGATGTAGGTTTAAAAAATCGACATAAGAATTTTCTTCATAACATGCATCTTGGGGTCCATCTCATGTTGTTTACAATCTTTGTAAAAGTAACTAGGATAGATAGGTTATCATACAGTAACGTCTGCCTAAAAGTTATTGGGTAGACCATTTTTCTGTGAAGGCGAATTGTTTGCATGCGCACTTCTCTATAGTAATCCTTGAACAATTTTATGATGTACTCTCCATTTTTTTTTTGATAGAACAGATACTAAGAATTATAATTTTTCGTACTTACACCCAGAAACATCCATCATCGCTACATTAACAAGCTGATGATGGAAGTTTTTCTACCATACAACCTTAGATACGAAAAAGAAGTCCTCGCTTATCATAAAATCAGCAGAGATATTTTCTCCCTCCAACTATGTTAAACTAGAATATATTCAAATATGAAATCAAAAGCCAGCCACCTCAAAGGAGTGACGAGCACCAACTATTAGTGGCACTTAGTAAAGAGGAAAGGATGTCCTGAGTGTCATCTTCTAACACAATTTTATGACCAGAGATCATAACCGAAACCCATGCAAGGGCCTTTTATAAGCCCCTAATATCTGTTTCAAGCACAGATATAATAATAACAGGAAAAATACTAACTCCTACCAGTGTTCCAATATCGTTCCGTACAACAAACCCAGCACCAGCTTTATTGTCACGAATAGAGCAATAAAAAATTAGTTTGTACCAATCTCTCGGTGGAAGCTCCCACATAAAATATCTCGACATTTATAATTCGGGAACAATGCCACTAATTCCTTAGAGTTTCTATAACTGCATAAGGGATGGTGGAATTATAAGTTCCCCCTTAGTGAGCCAAATCTCCTTCACTGTTAAAACTTGCAGATTTAGCTACCTTCTTTGTCATAGAAGTTTCTCGAATAACAAAGCATTCCTCCCTTTTCAAGTCTCCCAGTGTGTATATATATATATATATATATATATATATATATATTATAACTGATTGGATATATTTTCTTAGCTGAACACCTGCATCCATACCAGAGAGTTGAGAAAACCGATCCTTCAACTAATTCCACTGAAGTTGCAGCAGAGTATAATGCCAACTTAATCCCAAATATCCATTGATTTTTGCCAAAATAAAATAAGATATTCTAGGGACTCCCCCATCGAGCCACGACGAGGATAAGTCGGGACAACCTAAACCCTTACTAAAAAAAAGAGGTGAATAGTCACACAACCCATAACAACTTTCCAAACCCAAGTCCAAAAATGGGGCACTACAACCAACTTTCATATCCATTGCAAATTGGGAAGCGAGACATATGCACCAAGATGTTTATAGATAGTAGAAGTGTGAAGATCCCCAAGAACCATGCTATATAAGAGGACTACCTCCTTACTACTTCTATATTGAATCAAAATAACTGAAATAGTCTCAATCAATAAAGGTTGAAAGATAGTCCCAAGTCTGGTCACATCCCACTCCATTAGATGTAATAAAAGGACTAACTTTATTCCCTGGGCTAATAGCCGATGTGTCAAACATCATAGTATTCATCACAAGTGATAATTCAGAGATTCACGAGCATTCCAATATATGAACTCACTGATCATTAATAACAGACCACCTGCAATCCGTCTTGAGAATGATCGTCATTCCTGAAATTGCTAACTAAGCCCAAGGGGAAGCACAGTGTTATTTCATATCCCAAATAGCATTGGAAGTTTTGCACCTGAACTTGATCATCCTAGTCCAAAGCGAGCTGGTGCCCTTGAAATATTTCACCAAATGCTTCGTGAGACATACTTTCTGCATAACATCTAACCGCTAAATACCAAATCCATCCTCCTTATGCGACCTACAAATTCTTTTCCATGTAACAAATGGCATCCCATGAGCCCCATTACTCTTACCCCATAAGAAAGGACGAAACTCTTTATTGAGATTATCAATAATAGTTTTAGACACCCAATAATTGACAAGCATAAATCCCAGCATAACAGTCGAGACTGACTGAAATAAAACTTTATATGTAGCAAGCGATAGCAGATCACACTTCCACCCATTAAACTTCGACCATAATCTAGCTATCAACCCATCAAAATATCTAAGAGAGATCCTCTTATCACCCACAAAAATGCTAAGATACTTAAAAAGTATGTTACCTGTACAGACAACCAAAAACCTAAAAACCCTTCTTGGAATCTGAGCATTGACCTCGTCAAAACATATTGCAAACTTTTCCAAATTAATAGACTATTCACTAGCCGAACAATATCTTCCAAAGGTTTTTCTTAGGACCTTCGTCATTAGTAGGTAGCCTGCCCCCACAATGAAATAGTTATTAGCAAACAAAACATGGGTCACAGAATCACTTATTCTGCTTATAGCAACTCAAATTAGGTGTCCTCTAACTTGTTGCTCTTTTAAAGATTTAAATAAAATCCCAGAAGTAAGAATGAATAAATAAGGGGACAATGGACAACCTGTTGTCCATAATTGAAGAAAACAAATTTGTTGGTGAGCCATTGATAATAATAACAAAATAAAATTTTTGAACACATTCCATTACCCATGTGATGGAAACCACTGATGGAAACCACACCTTATTAGCACTAACTCAACAAAGTTCTAGCTCATACAATCATAAACTCTCTCTATAGCAACTTTTAGGCACATCAGCTTCCCTCCTGTTCAGAGTAAGTCATTGAGTGTATGATTTCCTGTACGAGAAGGATATTATTGAAAATGCTTCTCCCAGGAGCAAAAGCTTTCTGTTCCTTAGAGATTAACTTCAGCAGGAACTCTTTGAGTCAACCAACCAGAATCATAGCAATCGACTTGTAAGAAAAATTATACAAGCTAATAGGGCAAAAATCTTTAAGGAGCTTAGAATTATCTACCTTGAGAATCAAAGGTACAAATATTACCTTCCACTGCTTCAGTAAGGAGCCCCTGAGAAAAAATGTTGGATAGCCCTCTCAACGTCACCCTTGATGCTCTCTCAAAAGTGCTTGTAAAAGTATCCAGAAAATCAATTTGGACCCGGTGTCTTACTAGTGCTCATCAATTAAAGAACTGCCTCAATCTTGTCAATTATAGCAGGTCTGCATAGCTCTGCATTATCCTCAAGATAAGTCCTTTCTTCATTGGTGCTCCATACCATGTCACATGCACCTATCATTGTTAGATCACTAGTCCATCTTAACTTAAAATATTCCAAGAATTCCATAGCTATATCTTCTCTGTCAGTGCAAAATGCCCGATCCAATCGCTACATGCCGGTAATCAGGCTCTTCTGTCTATGTACCATAACTGTATGATTAAAGAAATAAGAATTCGAGTCACCTTCTTTTAACAAGTACAGCTTCTATCTTCATAAAAGTTTTTGAAATTGCAAGACTTTCTATAACTCCCTCTTAGCTGAGATGAGTTGCTTCTTCTTTACTAGACAAACCACTCTCTACCTTCTTAGTCTCTAGCAATTCAACTCAAGCTTGTAAAAGCTTGTTCTTACGAAAGATCTCACTAACTTCCTCCTTATTCTATCGTCATAAAGTATTCTTCACTAGTTTGTTTTTTTAGACAAGCACATAGGTACGTGAACCATGCATATCAGCATCCCAGTTTCCTTCACAACTTCAAAAGAGAGAGGAATATAGGCCCATGTACGTTCAAATCTGAGCAGCTTTGACCCACCAAAGTCACCACGCTCAGTGTTGAGTCATAAGGGAAAGTAGTCAAATGTGACTTTGGCTAAACGATGCACCACCATACTACAAAACAGGTCAAGCCACTAAACCGTGCACATAGCATGATTAAGCCTCTCTCAGATCCAAGACAATCCTTGCTCATTACACCAAGTAAATATTGGTCCAATAAACTCTAGAGCACATAGTCCTGCCTCTATAATAAAGGACTTGAAATCACAAACTTTCAGACTAATCCAAAATTGCCCACCTTTCTTCTCGTCCTATAGCAATCATATTACAGTCCGTTATCATCAAAATTAGAAGGTCCTGATTGTAGACACATCAACAACATTCCATAAGCTCTCCCATTCATTATCAAAATTACTAGCATAGATCGCAGCTAAAAACCTAGAACGAGATCCTATCATATGCACCAATCCAGTAATGTACTATTGATTAACCTCCAAAAATTTAATCATCCCCAACCTCTCTTTTCAAAATACAAAAATACCACATGACCAACATACCGAAAAATATATTTTACATTATAGTCCATACCAAGAGCATATTGAACTTACGAACTTTGGCAAGCTGCACATGGATTCAAGAAGAATAATGATATCGAGTCTAAATTTTGACTTCAAACTACAAACATAGTCAAGCGCAGAGGGCTTACACGCACATGACAGTTCCAAGATAGAATAATCATTTAAAATGAGAGTTAGAGATGTTATCGTCCTCATCCACTATATCACAACTATTCAAGTCTTATGCAATCATATTTGTGGTCATCCCATCTGCCTTCCATCGCTTAAGTCCTTCAAAATCCATGTACTCTCCATTTTGATCAAATTGAAATACTCATAAACTACAGTCGTTCTTTTTTCAGCATGATATTCAAAGACTTTAGATTCTTTGAATGCAGTAAATTTTTATTCAAATACAAGTACTCATAACTTCCTATTGAAATCATCCACGAAAATAACAAAGTATCTATTACCTCCTAAGAAACAAAGGTTGCTGTAACAGATCACAGATATCAGTATGCACCAATATCAAAGGCCTTACCTTTTTCTATAATCCACCATTAGAAAAGTGTAGTTCTTTCAAGTATGCACACTTCATGCTCGTGATGTCCATGTTCGTCTTCTGGTAGTCCTTTCATTATTTTTGCTTTGAAGAGTAGGTTTAATCCATCAAAGTCCAAAATTCCTAAAATGCAAGTGACCAAGGCTCATTATTCATGAGCATGTCGCAACATCTAATTTGTGTAATGTACATCTTTGAAAGAAATTACCAACGACTCAACATGATGCTTTTCCTATTTGGCATATATAACAAATATTGTGAACATATTGCGGTTTTATATCCTTTAGAAAGAACTCAATTAATTTTTTTCCTTTACTTTTGCCAGGATTTTGGATGACTATCCTCGGTTAATGTTGCCATGAACATATTCCTTGTTTGATAAGGTTTTGCTGATAATAATGGAGCAAAAATAGATTGTATAGGTGGAGAAGTATAAAGAGAAGGAAATATATTCTTTTATTAAACTTCTTGGCATAGACCAAACACAATACAAACAATTCATATATATAGTGGTAATAAATGATCCTTTATCTCGCTAATTAAATGCAAATATATCCTCTCTTTCTAATAACTCTTATACTTCCTAAATGACCCTTTAGATTCACGAGGAATATTCGTTCTAGTGACTCTTAGTCTTCCTAAATAACTCTTTAGATTCACAAGGAATATAATGAATCAATATTAAATTGACTTAAATAATTAATTTCAAAATTCTCCCTTAAACTTGATTCATCATTGTAACTATACTTTTTAACAAAGAGAATACTTCAAACTTCAGTAGTTTCATAAATATGTCGGCAACTTGATTTTGCAACTTCACACGTATAAGCTCGACTTCTTTATACTTCACCTGCTCCCGAATGAAATAATACCTAGTGTCAATGTGCTTGTTTCTTTCATGGTATATTAGATTCTTTGAAAGTACAATTGTCGACTTATTATCAACATATATTACTATGGGCTTGTCATAAGCAAAATGAAGAACTTTGAGTAAATTTCTCAGCCAAATTGCATGACAAACTCCTAATGATATAACTACATATTCACTTTCACAAGTAGAAAGAGTAACAATGTGTTGCTTCGTTGATGACCAAGTGAATGCAGTGTTGTCCATAAAAAATGTGTATCCGGTTGTACTTTTCCGATCATCAACATCTCTAGGCTAGTCACAATCAATATATGCAATAAGATCGAAATTGTTAGAACTATAATAAAACAAGCCAAATTTTGTTGTACCTTTGTTGTAGCGAATAATCCTCTTTACTACTAATAAATGTGAAGATCTCAGGTCAACCATGAATCTGCTATTGAATCTAACACCATATAAAATATCTGGTCTTGAACAAGTTAAGCAGCAAAGACTCCCAACCAAACTTTTGAAATATGTTGCATTAACCTTTCTTCTAGAATCATGTTTCAACAATTTAGCTCCACAATCAACAAGTGTGCAAACAGCATTGCAGTCCTTTACTTTAAACTTCTCGAGAATTGTTTTAGCATAACCTGCTTGAGAGATAACAATACCATCTTTACCTTATCTCACCTCAATACCAAGATCGTAAGACATTAGCCCGATGCCTATTATCTCAAATTCTTAAATCATGGAGTTCTTAAACTCTTGAACATGCACAAATTATAACTTATAAGATTAGGTCATCCACATATAAGCATACAATAAGAAAATCCCCATCTTTATTTGTCTTAGTGTATAAGGTATATTTGTATGGACATCGGTTAAAATTATTAGTATGAAAGTATTTATTAATTCTACTATTCCAACCTCTTGGTGCTTGTTTTATGTCATACAGTACTTTTTTCAGCTTCAATACATTTGATTCTTCTCCTTTCTTGATGTAGCCAAGAGGTTATTCTACATACACCTGTTCTTTGAGAACTTCATTAAGAAATGTTGACTTTATGTCTAATTGATAAATTGGCTATCTGTTTTGTGCAGCTAAAGATATAATTAATCTAATAGTTTCAAGGTGAGCAAAAGAAGAAAATACCTCAACATAATCAATTCTGGCATTTTGATTGTACCATTTAGTGACCAATTTGGCCGTGTACCTCTCAACTTCTCCCTTTGCTTTCTTCTTTTGTTTAAAAAACCACTTTATTCTAATTGCTTCTTGTTCTGTGGAAGTGATGTAAGTGCGTAAGTATCATTCTTCTTAATCGTCTTGATTTCTTCATTCGCAACTGCTCTTCATTTTTTATCTTGAATCCCTTCTTCGAAGTCAATAGGATCGCAACTAGCAAATAAGCAAAATAGAGTCAAATTATTCTGATTTTTAATTACCTCATATAATTCAGTCAAGGTTCTAAACATTTTGACTTTTGGATTTGATAATGATGAGAATGTGAGAATGATGTGGAAGAAGTTGTTGGTGTTGAGGGCGGTGATGATGGAATATGTTTTGAAATTTCTTCTGTGATCTCCATATCTTCATTAGCATGCATGAGTGAATTGCTGCTAATTTCTCCCTACTCCAGTTCCACGATTTATTCTCGTCGATTTGTATATCCCTGCTCATAATAAGCTTCTTGTTGGATGGATCATATAGTTTGTGATCTTTGGTTTTTGAATCGTAGCCGATAAACACATATGGATGTACTCCTGTCATCGAGCATGCTTCTCTTCTGTTCTGAAACATGAGCATAGGCAATACTGTCGAACACCTTGAAGTAAATCACATCAGATTTGTATCCAGTCCAAGCTTGTCAAGGAGTAATATTCTGAAGGATCTGGGTTGGACTTTGGCTAAGAATATAAGTAGCACAAGTAATTGTTTCAGCTCAAAAAGTCTTCAGTACTTTCTTGTTATGCAACATGTTTCTGACCATGTTCAGAATAGTTCGATTTTTTCTCTCGAAAATCTCATTTTGTTATGATGAATAAGAGGCTGTAAGAAAATATCGAATGTCATACTCTTCGCAGTAGGCTTCTAACTCCTTTGAAATGAACTCTCTACCGCGATCTTACCTTATAGGTTTGAGTTAAAAGTCACTTTTTTTTTCAACATTAGTTTTGAACTTTTTAAACTTTGCAAATACTTCTGATTTTTTATTCAGAAAATAAACATAGGTTCTTGAAATTAATTATTTTAGTCAATTTAATCTTGACTCATTGTATTCTTTGAGAATCTAGAGAGTCATTTAGGAAAACTAAGAGTCACCGGACTAAATATTCCTTATGAATCTAAAGAGTTATTTAGAAAGTCTAAGAGTCATTAGAAAAAAATAATGTATTTGCATTTAATTAGGAAGATAAATAGTCATTTGTTACCAGTATATATATGAGTTATTTGTATTGTATTTAGTGTGTGCCAAGAAGTTCAATAAAAGACATATTTTCTCTTTTCATACTTCTCAACCTATACAATCTATATTTGCTCCATTGTTATCATTTGCGGATTCCTTGTTTTCGAATCAATATCACGTATTCTTTTGGCAAAGTCTTCGCTTAATGCACAAGAAGCAATGTGGATCGTCTTTAGCATCAGCATAAATGTTTAGTTGTCCTCGATCAAGATCTGTTCCAATTTGCTGGTACGTAGTGTCTGCAACTTGCTTAAAGTGTAACAATAAGTGCGCCATTTCCTTTCATGAATGGATCATCTTCTTTTGTCTCCTCTGCTATGATTAGTGTTCGTATATCTTCCTCGTTCTTACTGATGTTGGACTACTTGACCTTGGCCTCGATCTTGACCTCAGCCTTTGTTATGTCCGCTTTGATAAGGAACTTGATTTTCCTTATTGTCTTTCTGATGTAATGAGTCAGCTTTGGTCTAGTGCTTGCTCTGCATCTTATGAAGTAATCTTTGCTGCTTGCTCTCCTTATAAACTTCGAGAGGGCCTGTTAGCTCGTCTATCGATCTTTCTTCAACGTCACGTGCTTGTGCGATAGTGAGAACCACATAATCAAATTTTGAGTGCAAAGAGTGTACCATCTTTACTATAGTGCTTGGCATCTAGCAATACTTCACCGTTTCTTTTGTTTAACTATCATAACTGTCCAGTGGTAAGAAACTGATTCATGATATTTCACATTTTTATGCCATTTGGAGCTAAACTATTCCTAAATACCTTCGTAGATCTGATGCTTCTAGTTCAAACTGCTGCAAAGGTCTCGTGTAAATGTCCCGAATCAAATCCAGACAACATGAAAATATCAGAAGGGAACCCAGTCATTTTCGTACAATATATGTTTGAATTGTATCCAATTTGCAACGGTCTAGATCCTTATCCTACACGAGCTCAATCAAGGTCTAAATTTTCAAATCCTAAAGCGATTATATACGTAAATAATTATACGGTCCATCCATGCAGTGTAATACATATACGTACACATATACCTATGTGCAGTCAAATCCAAATACATGTTGGCATACAAGAGCATCTGCTATTAATTACAACGCTGCTGCTTACTGTTGGTGCGGCTACAAGTTAGAAGTTACAGCACCAACAATTGGTGCTACCCTTTTGTTGAGATCTGTAGCCATCCCCAAAGCTAGCGCTGTGCCTGTGCATCGAGCCATCCCAAACATGCTCACCAACTCACGCATAAATCTCCAAAGCCAACCCCCGGCCACTCAAGCATTTACTCCCCCCCACCACCTGACCCCTTCCCTGTTCCTGTGTACGGGCCACTTGGCCTTTCCCTTACCCAATTCCAAAACCCACCTACACCTCTCTCTCTCTCTCTTCCCCCTCTTAGCTCTAGTTTCAGTGCTCTATAGCTCAGCTTCTTCCTCTATATTAACAATACAAACAAGTTCATCCCTTCTTCTATCTTCTATAGAAGCTAACTAGTTAGAGGTGGAGTTATGAATGCCATGAGTAGTAGTGAAGCTGCAGTGATGTGGCAGCTACTTGGAGAGGAGTTGATGGGTAGTGAACAAGGTGGGCATCTGCCCCCAGGATTCAGGTTCCACCCAACCGATGAGGAGCTCATCACCTACTACTTGGCCTCCAAGGTCTTCAGTGGGAGCTTCTGCCCCATCGACATTGTCGAGGTTGATCTTAACAGATGCGAGCCCTGGGAGTTACCAGGTAGATAGTTAGTTGTAACTCTTCAATCATGGACAAAAATGTAGTACTTGGTAACTATCTCATAACAAATTGTCTTGATTGTTTAAATTTAGACGTGGCTAAGATGGGGGAGAGGGAGTGGTACTTCTTCAGTCTGAGGGACCGCAAGTACCCGACGGGGGTGAGGACTAATCGGGCGACTGGGGCCGGATACTGGAAAGCCACGGGCAAGGACAGAGAGGTGCACGCTGCGGCAACGGGAGCGCTCTTGGGAATGAAGAAGACGCTGGTGTTCTACAAAGGGCGAGCGCCTCGTGGGGAGAAAACCAAGTGGGTGCTGCACGAGTACAGGCTTGAAGGCGATTACTCTTGCCGCCACAGTTACAAGGTGCTAAATAATCTTATAAATGTTATATGAACTCTTGTTAGTTTATTCATTCCCAAGAAACAATTTTCTTTCTTTCTCCAGTATTAGGGATTAAATTTTCTTGATCAAGTTCTTGAAAAAGCCCTGATATTACCTTTGAATGTGTATTCTATGTGGAAAGTGATTTATATCCTTACCCTAACTAATGTATATATGAACATCTAGTTAATCTATATATGTCTACTATTATTTTACCCTTCAAAAAGAAAATAAATAAATAAAACATACAATATATGCAATCTATTTATATTTCTTGCCACTTACTAACGATTATTTACTATTTTCCAGTTCAAATAGCAATCAGTTTCTCACTTATTGCCTTGTGACACTCAAAACCCTATTTTAGTAACTAATCAAGTTTCTCTCTGGTCACATGATCACTGCTGCAGGAAGAATGGGTGATCTGCAGGATATTCAACAAATCATCAGCAAGAGTTTCATCATCAGCAGCAGCTGACGAGATCATCAAGAACCAATACTTGTACTCAGACCAACCCTACTGCAGCTACTTTGACCCTTCTCCATCATCACCAACCACCACTCGACAAGAGCCTCTGCTACTCCCTGAACTCCAAACCCTAGAAACCCTAAGCCCAATCCAATCCCTCCTCCAAAGCAACAACCCTTTCCTTAACTCTACACTTAACCCTAACCCTAATCCCAACCTCTACCCCCTCCCAAATATCCTGCAACAACATCAAGAACAAGATCAAGAAGAGGGTTTGCCCTTCTCCTTCTCCAACTGGCTTGATGTCTACATCCAACAAAACCCCGGAATCTATGAACTGGCCTTTGGTGGCCAGATGCTGGGCCCCACCACCAATTCTCCAACTATGGCAGAACTTGGTGCACTTGACCAATCCATGATGAAGTGAAAGGAAATGGAATTAGGCAGCTTAGCTAGCAAATATATATGAGATAGATGTGTCCTATTGTGCATATTTGGAAGTTTTGTTGTACTTGTGTGCTAAAGGTCTCTGCATCTTGAGAGGAGTTTATGGGGGGAGAGAGATTGCGTGAGACTTGTAACGTATTAGCTGGGGTTGACATTTCTAAATATTATTATATAGTTATATATAGTTTGCTTTTAAATTTTTTTCTGGTTGTTTTAGTACTCCATATATGTGGATTTGATTTTGATTTGTTGTCGGTGATGTGATGGGGTCAAGTCAGGGGAAATTAAATTGGACTGTGATTAGACAAAGTAATGGAGGGTTTACGTCACCATTTGTCTTTGCATTGCATGGTGATTTGATTTGATCGGAGGTGGCATGGCTGCATGCATGGATGGATATATGGAGAATGACGTGGCTACTGACAGCTCGCTTGAAGGGACTGACTTGACTCGATGTACGTTAATGGCTTGGGAGATGGATTGAAGTGAAGTGTTGTGGTAAAGCTGGCACCTTTGGAGGAGATTTGTTTGTCCCGTAGTATTAATCGTGGCCAAATGCAGGCTCATGACCAGTGTTTTGCTAGTCTCAAGACGAGGCGAGACTTAGGATCGATCCTCTCGTCGTGTTCTTGGAATTAGCGGTCATTTTCAGATCACAAGTTCACAACCGTATGCTTGTGAAATTGGTGCAACTAAGGCTATGTTAGGGGCAGCCAACCAAAATTGTACTGCTTTTTCTTGGTTGGAATGGAGAAAGCAAAGGAAAATAGAGGTCTTTTGAAGATCATGCATGATATTAGAAATTTCCTTTGGGAATTAGAATTTGAATTTTATGACTCTGACTCATGCGTACATAATTTAATTTTTTTTCTTTCTATCTTTATAATTTTCAAACTAAACACTCAATTATTATTAGATTCTATAAAATCTTAGAACTTCTAAATACGTTGAGAAAACAAAGAACTATTTTGTTAAAACATCTGAACATAGTTTATATCAAAATGTTAATTACATTGTGTTTAGTTTTACTAAAAATGAATTACAACAAATATAAAGTAGTAAACAACAAAGATATATGACACATTATTTGCCATTACATATTTACGAAATTGTGTAAAAAGTGGAATTATCTATTCGATGGCATTGCTTTTAACATGCAAGAGATTTTAGGTTGTTCGGTGGACTTTGGACTTTAACCAGGATTTTACTATTTTTATTCTTACCAAAGAAAATTGGCATATCCAGATGTAAGTTAACCTTTAAAACTATAAAGATTAAGAGGTTGGTAGAATTTATTTATACTTTAAACAACACATCTTTTATTATCGCTTTTCATATCTTCACATACATTGAAATGTCATACTAGTGGGCTTTAATTCACCAAAATAACCAATTGCACATCAACCAAATAAGAAAGAATATTAATATTAGCATGCAAATCAAGTAAATCCCTATAAATGAAATCATTACCAATAATACACCAGATTGTAGAGAAATCTCGATTTTTGTATTTCATGTTGGATGATGATGCTTAGCTGTTGTTCTAAGAATGCTTTTTCTTTATATTTATCTTCCTCTTTACCTTGCATATATCTTTTAAATTGCATTTATATGTATTTGCCTGACAGTACTAGAAAAAAGGGATGGTGATCTTCATTTTGTTTGAAAATATTAATAATTCTTATGAAGATACATCTTTCTTAACCGCAAACGGAAAAGATACAGTAAGTTTAAACTTAGTCAATAAATGATTATTTTCAACAATTATGCCTTGTATAGATTCATCACGAAACATCTTTGTTTTTTAGTTGTCCATGAAGCCTACTCTTCTAAAACCGCACGACTTCTAAAATTAATTGCACCAGCAGAGTCAATATTTTTATTCGAACTACATGAAGTTAATGGTCAAGGAGTACTCCATGAACAGGGCGGGCCTAGATTAGAGGGGACAAGATCCAAGGAAAGGATATAGGGTTTGAGGTGCGCGCGTGTGTGTGAATAATATAAATGAGCTAATAGCTCAAGCAAGTTATCTGAGATTCAGTTCATTTCCACTATCTCTAATTTCTTTTGGATTATGATCTCGTCGCCCTTAGAGTTCATTTATACCTAATTTCTTATGTTCTAGTTTTGATTTAGTCATCTATTAAGGAAACACAAAATTAACGATTTTGAATTAATAGAATATTTTGTATCCATTTAATGAAAAAGTAAATAAACTCCAAAATTCATAAAATTTGATCTTAAAAAAGTTAAGAATGTATAAGATCCTAATTCCAAGAAAAAAAAATTAAGAAAAGTTATTAAATTACTATACTTTTGCATCCAATTCACATAAATTTTTCTGAATTGGTGGCTTACCTACATTAACCCCCCCCCCCCCCCCCCCACCACCACACACACACACACACACACACACACATATATATATAAGAATAATGGAAATGAGTCACTGTCTCGTGTAAGTTAAATGAGCCACTGTCTCATGTAAGTTACCTAAACTGCTCTTCATTTCAACCATCTATAATAAAAAAAAAAAATTAAACTTTCTTTTGGATTATGATCTCGACCCCTGGGTTCATTTATACTCACTTTCTTGGGTTTTATTTTTTGATTTGGTCTTCCATCAAGTATACACAAATTTAGCAGTTTTCAGTGAATGCAATATTTTATATCCACATGATGGAATAGCAAATAAACTTAAAAATGTCACGAAATTTAATCCTAGAGAAGCTAAGGAGATAGAGATCATGATCCTAAATAGAATATTAGAAAAATAACGGGATCATTAATTTTCATTGCTAACTCACCTAACTTACCTAAGCTGGCAGCTCATATATATATATATATATATATATATATATATATATATATATATATATATATATATATATATATATATATATATATATATATATATATATATATATATATATATATATATATATATATATATATATATATATGTTTATACAACCTTGGCCAGCCACCATCGCTAGCTCCCCTTGCAACGCCCCCCCCCCCCCCCCCCCCCCCTCAATCCATGCTCTACCTTTGCCTGCAGTGAAATATTTCTCTTGACTGCAAGCTTATACTTTTTGTTTGTGCAGAGTTTCTTCTCATAAAACTCTTAGTCGTAGTTGACTGCGATCTAAATCATATACTCCCAAGTGGAAGAGATTAACTAGTAGTACAATGATAGAAATCCCAAATTGTTCTCTTTAAAATCATTTTGATTATTGTATGATACTAAAAAAAATAAATTACGCAACAAAAAAAAATAAGGATTATATTTTTATTAACTAAAACTATAACAAAAACAAAACTAAAAATATTGTAAATTTACTTGACATAAAATTATTGGTCAGATGAATTTAACTCCCCTTAGAATAATTTACTGGATGCGTTTAAATCATTTAAGGACAAAATCTAATAAAGTTGTAAACTTGATATTTTGAGTAACTTCTCCCAATTAATTATATATGAGTTTTGAGTTTATTTAAGCATGCAATATGAATAACAAAAATAAACGTTGAAAGTCTATGCATACACCGTGCCTAAAATGTATACGATATATCAAAAACTATGCAACGAATATATCGTCAAATAATAAAACATCAAAAACTTAAAATAATATTTTATTCCTTTCAAAGATAATAGGGAATCAAAGATATTAATTTTATATAAATCAATAAAGAATAATAAGCATAAAAAACACATATCAGTAAATTAAATAGGGTTTGTTATCCTATCTGAACCAACTCAAGAATTTAGTTACTCAAACTCATCATAGCTAAGAATAAAGAAAAAGAGAATTTTTTTATTATTTCTATAAAAGAGTATAAAAACTAAATCTTGAATCTCTAAACTCTTTAACAATCAAAAGGTATTCAGCATTACAAAATTCTAAATTACATCAGCTATTTATAGTCTTAGTAAACTCTAATAGGAATTCTATTTACAAAGAAACTCTATGTTCTCTCAAAAATCTTTCAAAGAACAAAATTGTGGCTCTAGTCATCAACAACGCCATTGACAACTATTCTCAGAGTCTGAATTACAGTCGACGGCTGTAAACAGCCAATATATACCTGTCGACAATTAGACCTATAAAATCACAGTATTGAATTGATATTTGAGATATGTTTTGATTCTTTGATTTTTTGGCATATAAAACCCTGCAAAAGTACTAGGAAAATAATAGAAAAGTATCATGTGAGAAATTTGATTAATAAAAAGGACTAATCACAGTCAAACCCCATGTAATATGAAGGGTCTATAAGTTAACACCCTTGAAAATTGAAACTCTCAAAAAACCCAATGGGCAACCTAATGGAGTGAACTGGGCATCAACATGTGGGCCACGTGATTTGCATGTGTCATGAAAAAACTAAATTATCCCCAACCGAACTGGGGCTGCAATGTTTGGTTTCTCATCTCTTTCTCTCGGGCAAGTCTAGGGCATAGAGCGGGAGAAGAATTGCAGTACAAAGGGCGATTCTAGGTACAATTGGAGCTTTCTCTCTCTCTCTCTCTCTCTCTCTCTCTCAGGCGACTCTAGGGCACAACGACAAGGATTCTAGGGCAGAACAGGTGGCCGATTCTAGGGCACAATGGGCGGGTGATTCTAGGGTATAAAGGTTCCTGTACCTCTCCCTCTCCACCATCTCTCTGTCTCGTCAGCTGCCCCGACGAGTTTCCGTCGGAGAAGAAGTGATAACAAGCTGCAGCTGCACACCAAGCACAACGGCTTGGTGTGGAGGTTTTTCTTTTGTTAAAGGAATATGCTGTGAGTTTCGGCCCGCTATCTTTAGCCCGCTGCAAGTTCTGATCACTTCTTCAGAAAGTGGACCGGAGAAAGAGATGCAGCCAATTGCTGTAGGAACACATGAACAGACTGGATTTTGGGGATCACTGGATCTCCATAATAACCTGAAAATATCCCATTCATGTTGAATCACAAAATAAGATACATGGTACATATTAACATTGGATTTTTTTAAGATTTTGTTTTGGAACATAATATTTTTTGCGAGCCAGTTCATCTAGCTCAATTTCCTAACTCTGTGGAATTGTGCCCATCAAGTAGTATTTCTCCCGTCTCATCCAATACTAACTCAGCCAATTACTATGACTCTAGCCATCGATAGCACCATTGACAACTACTCTCAGGTCTGAATTACAATCGACAGCTGTAAACAACCAACAGGTAGCTATCGATAGCCAGACCTATAAAATCACATATTAAGTTGATATTTGAGATATGCTTCGATTCTTCGATTTTCTTGCATATAAAACTCTACAAAAACACTAGGAAAATACTAGAAAAGTATCATAGTGAGAAATTTGATTAATAAAAAGTGTTAATCACAGTCAAATCTCATGTAGTATGGGGAGTCTACAACTTAACACCCTTAAAATTAAAACTCTCAAAAAACCTCATGGGCATCCTAATGGAGTGAACTGGGCATCAGCAAGTGGGTCACGTGATTTGTACGTATTGTAAAAAGACTAAATTGCCCCCAACCGAAGTGAGAGGAGAAAGAGTGAGAATCGGGGCTGTAGTGTTTGGTTTCTCATCTCTTTCTCTCGGGCGAGTCTAGGGCAGAGAGTGGGAGAAGAATTGCAGCACAAAGGGTGATTCTAGGTACAATTGGAGCTTTCTCTCTCTCTCTCTCTCTCTCAAGCGACTCTAGGGCACAACAACAAGGATTCTAGGGCCGAACGGGAGGCCGATTCTGGGGCACAACAAGCGAGCAATTCTAGGGCACAATGGTTCCTGTACCTCTCTACTCTCTCTCTTGCATCAGCTGCCTTGGTGAGTTTCTATCAGAGAAGAAGCAACAACCAGCTACAGCTACTGCACACCAAGCACGGTAGCTTGGTGTGGAGATTTTTCTTTTATTAAAGGAATATGCTGCGAGTTTCAACCCGCTATCTTTAGCCCGCTGCGAGTTCCGATCACTTCTTCATAAAGTGGACCAGAGAAAGAGATGCAACCAATTGCTATAGGAACTCATGAACAAACTGGATTTTGGGAATCACTGAATCTCCATAATAACCTGAAGGTATCCCATTCATGTTGAATCACAAAATAAGATACATGGTACATTATTAACATTAAATTTTTTTTTAGGATTTTGTTTTGGAACAAAATCTTTTTTGCAAGCCAGTTCATCTACCTTGATTTCCTAACCCAGCAAAATTGTGCCCATCAAGTAGTATCTCTCCTGTCTCGTCCTATACTAGCTTGACGGAGGATGCTTCTTTTGTTGATGAATTCAATGCTCATGGAAGTTTCTCACCTTTTCCTAATCCTCTCCATCATTTGAATATGTACGGCAACGAGGAAAACATAGGATTACATGATTGGGAGATGTCATGATAATTTTTGTGAAAAACTTCAACATGTTGGTTATTTTGTTGATCTTCTCTGTAATTTCAGGTGTTGAATCTTATAGTACAGTGTTGTCTCCATTGATACATCGACAAGCAAGTAGATGAAGCCAGTCCATGGCTGCACGAGACGGCTTGTTGGTCATGATGTGGATGATACTAAAATGCATAGAGTCTGAAAAGTACCAATTTGGTTCATGGTTACAAGACTGGTACTACAACTTGGTTTTGGTGATTAGTGTTTGCACTTGAATAGCTTGTGCAAGATCATGAAGGCATCACCTTTTGGCGATTCAATGTATTGGATAGTGACAATAAGCTCTGAAACAACTCCTTTTAGTGTTTGTGCTCGGGAATTTGCTAGTATTTCTACATTCTAGAAGAAGTGTGTACGACTGCTATCATAAGTAATATAATTGTGATATGATATTGTGTAAGCAATTTGGAACTTGCTTTGCTTTTACTACGGAAATAAAGTTTGTTGTCTATTTCTTTCAAATTGTGAATGTGGTTACTTTATCTGAGAATTTAGTTTGTTGCATTATACTACGGACTCAAGAGTTGTGCTATCTTTATCGATTTCTTTCAAACTAAGAATGTGCTTGCGCATCTGAAATGGAGTTGGCTGCAATGTCTTGGAGACTGTCCAAGTAATTTCTTTGTTACTAATGAATTCTTTGATAATATCTTCTTCGATATATACTGAAATGTCTATGAATGAATTATACAATCTCATTATCTGGCCTCTACTTGTGCTGCATAGAAGACATTTAATAAATATCAAATATGGAATCATAATTTTAATAAAGAGTCTTGTAAATCAGTGCTTGATGCTATTTTTGCAACATTGGACGGTGAAAGAGTGGAAGGATGGTATAGCATGTATGATAGTGTCCGTTGGTTGTATCTTCGACAATTGATAATAACCAAAGCAAGCAATGAATAACAAAAGAAAAACTTCGCAGAAGCTTCATAAAAGATAGCGGGCTAAAGGAAAGGAATATGCTATATTTGTTGTTGTAGCTTGTTGTGAGGAATATGCTTCTGTGCTTGGTGTGAGTGAGTGAGAGAGAGAGAGAGAGAGAGAGAGAGAGAGACTGGAAGGAGAGAGGGAGTGAGGGAGTGAAGAGTGCTGACTTAGTTACCTAGAAAGGAGAAAAGTGTTGAATTATGGAGAGGGGTGAGAGTAAAATAGGAATTAAAGAAAATGAGTGCAATTTGGTCTAAAATGGGGAGTGATATTAACTAACTGTTGATTAATAGGGGTAATAGTACAATGCATTTTTTGAGAGTTTCAATATTTAGGAGTATTAAATTATAGACCCCCATACTATAGGGAATTTGACTGTGATTAACCCTAATAAAAATATTTTTTTATAAATTTATTGTCTTAATCAGCAAAATTAGATTACGATTACATAAAATAAATTAAAATAACTATACTTTTTCAAGTGTAATCACACTCCTGAACTTGAGTTTTGTTAGTCCCTAGCAAATTTATAAACTAAGAAAATAAACAAAGACCTAACTAAAAATAAATCCTAACTCACTTTCGTAGGAATCACGATTGCATTTAGCACATGCAACAAGCCGCTAAAATCCTAAATTATCCTAGTGGACGAGTGTTGTCTTGTGAGAGTTTTCAGTGATGTTACCCATAAGCATCAAGAAATGTTTGAGTTCGAGAAATAAATAAAATGAAAAATAAGGATAAGTGTAAAATAAAGAAAAAGAATATGTTAGTATTCTATTATTAACTATCTATTCTATTATTTTTTGCTTTTCATTTCTTTTCCATATCAAACTCAATTAGAGAGACATATACTGATATTTATGAAGATGTCAATTTAAACAAATCACTTATACTTTAATACTTTTATGTATCATATATTATGATCATTTAGATTGTATAGTTGATATACTTCTACTTTCAATTATCTTCTCCTGTGCACTCTCATGATCGTGTATGTAAGTCTTGTCAAGTCTCAAACTCTAATCAAAGTTATAGGAACCCTTTTCATCTATATATATTTTTCCTTTTTACTTTTTTTATATTTTTTCATAAACACTTACTTTTCATGTGAACATTCAAGCTTACCGAGATTCAAATGCCCAGTTACTTAGCTCATGTCTATAACAAAAGTCCGTAAGTATCGTTCGTGTGAATCACTCACTTACTAAGGCGCATGTACCTAATTACTTAACACTTTCTTTCTCTTATATATATATATATATATATATATATATATATATATATATATATATATATATATATATATATGCTTTGTTTTTAAGTTCTCTCTTTATTATCAACTTTTCATGACTCATCGTGTAATTGTTCAGAGTGCATACTTGATGAGTTTCATATATTGTACTTTTTCTCCCATATTTTACATATTTATGTATATAAATAAATGTTACTCAGGTATTTTTAATGTCTTTTTTAAGTAATCCGATTCATACAAGGAGATAGTATGAAATAAGAGCTAGATTAGGAAACAAATTCTATAAAAGAATTCAATGATAACAAAACTACAAGATTAAAATACTACAGAGAGTCAAAGTCAAATACAATTAGGAGAATCAAGTATACAAGACAAGAGACTAATGCAGAAGAAAAATCAGGACCATTGGTTATTCATTAGTCGCCAAATGGTGGTTTTAGCCGCCAAATAGTGGCCAAGAAATGGGCCCATGGGCTAACTTTTCTTCGGTGGTTTCGATATAATTTTGTGGTTTTTTAGTTGTATTAGAATTAGGGTTTGAGTTCCGAAGCCTATATATTGGTCGTATCCTTATATTCTAGGATTTTTTTAAACAGTAGTTAATATAGAATTAGAATATAGTTTGTACTCAAATTTTTCATTAATAAAATTAGGGTTTTGTTGAAGAGGTGACGGCCGCAATAGTGCTCAGAGGTATGCCATTGCTTTCAAGTTTTTATTTGCTTTTAGATAGAGTTAATTATTTTCTAGTTTAGGTTATTATCGCTTTCTATATTAGATTTAATTGCGTTCATGAATAAAAATAGGATTTTGTTTACTCGAACTATGTGTAACTACTTTTCTTTAGCCCTAAGATGTAGATGAAGTTAGTTTAATAAATCTAAGAGGATTTATCTCATCTTCTTCAAGAAAAAGAAATAAAGTTATGATTTTTCTATAAATAAATAAAATATAGAGTTCGTAAATCATAATTCTTTGATAGATTATGTTAATTAATATTTTAATAATCTATGCTTAGATGAGATTTGGAATTCATATTCTTTGTTTATTTCTAGAATCATTAATAAGATTTTCCTATAAATAAATTGACTTGAATAAACTTGTATATCTAATTTCTTTAATAGGTTATACTTAAGTTTAGTATTTTAATAGGCTATACTTAGATTAGGGTTTGAAATTTATTTATTTACTTTTGTTTATAAGATTTTCTACTTGATATAATTTGTTTTTAAGAAATGTGTTATTTTTTATGGTCTATACTTGCACATCACTTGATATGTCATACTTAGGGGCACTTAATTAAAATCAAATTAAAAAGTTAGGAAGAAAGAGATAATTCATTGTTAGGCTATTATTCTAATAGATTCGAAATCCTAGGCTAATCTTTAGAACATAAAACTCATCCTTTCAATTTAGAAACTCTTAGTTAATCCACTAGAACTAAAGAAATAGTAAGAATCGCAAAATACCTGAGATCTCTATGGGACGACCTGTTAAGTGCTACAACTGATACTGTACGCTTACAATAATTTATCACATCAAGTTTTTGGCATTGTTGCCGGGGATCGATGGTGTTTTTCTTATTTTTTCTAACATTTTATGGCTTAACAGTGTATGTTGATTATGTAGAGATCTGAAACTTCAGATACAGGAAGAAAATGGGGAATAAAGATTCTTGGTAGTGCACTGCAAAAACTAGGGAGCCAAACTCCCGAGTTTAACAGCTAAATAGCCGTAATTACCGCTATTTAGCGGCAATTTTGGTGAGATTTTCCCCAAAATATTTTATATGTCTGTATTTCGTTCCCTGGTTCTGTAAAAAAAAATACAAAAAAATATATATTCTATCGTTTTTTATTTTTTCTTTTCCATCTCTTTCCCTCTCCACCTTTTTCAAAAAAAAAACTAAAAAAATTTTAAAAAAATATTTCAAAATCAAACTGGTTGCTATCATTATCGTGATCTATATCATAATTATTATCAGTATCCATGGATAGGAAGTTCGCTAGGACTAGATCATAATTAAATTCACAATACATATAATGAACCTACAAGTGATTCTTATATACAAAATTAAAATTATGAATGGAAGAATAATTCTAATTTTGCATATAATCAAAAGCCATACCAAGAGAGTTCTCCATCTGATCCTTTCTTTATGGGCTATTCATCTTCATGTTCTACATTCAATCATGAACAAGATACTCAATTGAATATGTTAGATGAAAGATTAAAAAGATTAGAAGAAAAAAAATGTAAGTCATGAGAATTTACCTACAACTACTTCATATCTGTTATCAAATATATATACAGATCCATCATATCGACCTTCAAATTTCATTCATGATCTCGAGATGCAATCATTTGAGAAAAATAAAGAAAATTACGATCATGAGTCTGAGAAACGAAGACGTAGAATAGAGGAAGATATAGAAGTTTTACTAAAATTTCCTCTCAAAAACCAACCTCTCAAATTGAATCTTGTATGGAAGATCTTTCAATGCGATTTCTCAAACTAAACTTTTTGGAGATCAACCATCTAAGAGTTTGAATATATCTTACTCCAACGATTAACCACTTCAATCATCTTTTGAAGTAAATATTATTCAAAATGAGTTAA
This sequence comes from Dracaena cambodiana, assembly GCA_036321105.1. Classification (NCBI taxonomy): domain Eukaryota; kingdom Viridiplantae; phylum Streptophyta; class Magnoliopsida; order Asparagales; family Asparagaceae; genus Dracaena; species Dracaena cambodiana. The sequence goes on along the minus strand of JAYEPQ010000008.1, from coordinate 26,442,881 downwards.
ATAATTTTGTGCATGATGAGTTTATAATTCAACATTGTGATCAACCTATTTTAGACCATTGTGACAATAATTATGAAGAAATTAGTGATAAAGAAAATATTTTGCTTGATAATTTACCTCATAGTGAGCTTGCTAGTGACATATTATTATTTAATTCTTTTGATGAAAATTGTGAAGAAGAATTTTTATCCCTTTATAATAACTTGATTGATGATAAGTCCACTAGTATGTCATTTTTTTTGAGAATTTTGATGACAGGATTGAAGAAAATTTGCATGAGAAGCCCATAATAATTGAAGAATGGAAGGAACATCAAAACGAAGAGGTCATGGTACCTAATGATTTGGAAGGACGATCTAAAATCGAGCTCATGATTCCACTACATCAAAGTGATTATGTTATTTCACATGTTCATGAAAGTAAAATACTTACTACCATGAAAGATACTCGTGGGTCGAATATGGACGGTAAAGGTATGCTTTCTAACCTCAAGACTTTACTATTTAATAAAGAAAGAATGGTAGAAATAAATTGAGAAAAATAAAAAATAAGATGGAGAGATTAAATACAAAACTGACAAAAAAGCTAAGTTCATCCATATTAAAATGTAAAAGGACATACTATGAGAGTGGAAAGCGATTAAGAGGTCGTAACTGTTTGAATTTTCTAATAATTGTATAATATTTGTATAATAGTTTTCTTTTTATTTTACCACTCTTGGTTTGTGTATGAGGGCATATACGAGTTTAGTTGTGGGGGAGAGGGTTAGGATATTTTCTTCATATTTTTCTTGGTTTTTTAGTTTTTTTAGAATCTTTATTTTATTTTTAGATTATTGGGTTTCTTTATTTTACACTTTTGGTAGTTTTTAGGGTAACTAACTAAAAAAATAAAAAAAACTGAAAAAATTGAAAAAGAAAACTGAAAAAAAATTTAACAATAATTTTATGTATTTTCATCAATAAATCAATCTAATTACAGAGAAAAGAATAAATTTAGATTTGAAATTGGATAGGAGAGTAGATTGGACGATACACTTTGAAGTTTATGAAAAAGATTAAAATACGAAAAAATAAATATCGCTAACAGTAGTTTTGAGGCAAGTATATATCTATTTTTAATATCACAATAGTTTATTAGGTTAAGGATAAAAATGATAACAATTTAGTAAGTTTTCTCTCTCTAAACAAAAAAAAGTGAGAGTGATAAATAATAGGGTGCGCCTGATATTAAGACAATAGTCTCAAGAGTGAAAAAAAGAGTATGATCTGAGTAATCGAGTACTTTGAGCCTAAGTAAACATGAATATTCGCATGAAAAGTGAAATATTCTGAAAAAAAGGAAAAAGAGAGAGAGAGAGTATAATCCGAGTAATCGGGTACTTTGCATCTAAGTAAGCGTGAATATTCGCATGAAATGTGAAATATTCTTATCTATTAGTAGATATTGAAAGATAGGATTTAAATTTTTAATTAAAATAATAAGTGCATTTGATATGATGCTCGATTTTAAAATTAATAATCTAAATGCATTCTTGAGTTTGTATATTAGTGAGATTAATTGATGAAATTTCATTAAAAAAGATTTTTTTCTTATGTATAGAATTTTTATCTTTCTTGATTTTTGTTATACTTATTTTTCTTTTCTTTATTCCTTAATCTATTTTCTTCATAAATTTTGTGAGTATATTCACTGCACACTCTCACGAGACACAACTCGTCCACTAGGGTAATTTAGGAGTTTAAAAAATTAGGAGTTTAAAAACTTGTTGCACGTGCTAAATGCAATTTTGATTCCTGCGAAAGTCAGTTAGGATTTTTCTTTTTCTTTTTAGGGTTAGGTTTTACTCGAGAACTAGCAAAAGATAGGTGTGGGTGTGTGATGAGTTTCATATATTATATTTTTTGTCCCATATTTTATCTATTTTTGTATATAAATAAATGGTACTCGGATATTTTTAGTGTTTTTTTCATGTAATCCGATTCATACAAAGAGATGTCATGAAACCAGAGCCGGATTAAGAAACAAATCTTATAAAAGAGTTCAAAGAAAGTAAAACTACAAGAGTAAAATACTGCAAAGAGTCAAGTCAAATATAGTTATGAGAATCAAGTATACAAGACAAGAGACTCGTGCAGGAGAAAAACCAGGACCATTGGCCATTCATTAGCCGCCAAATGGCGGTTTTAGCCGCCAAATAGTGGCCAAGAAGTGGGCCCACGGGCTGATTTTTTCGGTGGTTTCGATGTAATTTTGTGATTTTTCAGTTGTATTAAAATTAGGGTTTGAGTTTCGAAGCCTATATATTGGTCGTATTTTTGTATTCTAGGTTTTTTTTAAGCAATAGTTAATATAGAATTAGGATATAGTTTGTACTTGAATTTTTCATTAATAAAATTAGAGTTTTGCTAAAGGGGTGACGGCCGCAATACCGTGCTCCAGAAGTACGCCGTTGCTTTCAAGTTTTTATTTGTTTTTTAGATAGAGTTAATTACTTTCTAGTTTAGTTTATTATCGCTTTCTAGATTAGATTTAATTGCGTTTATGAATAAAACTAGGATTTTGCTTACTCGAACTATGTGTAACTAATTTTCTTTAGTCCTATGATATAGATGAAGTTAGTTTAATAGATCTAACAGGATTTATCTCATCTTCTTCAAAAAAGGAAATAAAGTTATGATTTTTCTATAAATAAATAAAATATAGAGTTCGTAAAACATAATTCTTTAATAGATTATGCTTAATTAATATTTTGATAATTTATGCCTAGATGAGATTTGGAATTCATATTCTTTTTTATTTCTAGAATCATTAACAAGATTTTCCTATAAATAAATTGACTTGAATAAACTTTTAAATCTAATTTTTTTGATAGGTTATACTTAAGTTTGGTCTTTTGATAGTTTATACTTAGATTAGGGTTTGAAGTTTATTTCTTTGCTTTTATTTATAAGATTTTTTACTTGATATAAATTGTTTTTAAGAAATGTGTTATTTTTTATGGTCTATACTTGCACATCATTTGATAGGTCATACTTAGAGGCACTTAATTAAAATCAAATTAAAAAGATCACCTTTTTAATATGTTACTTAACCGTGCATAACTAAAAAGTTAGGAAGAAAAAGATAATTCATTGTTAGGCTATTATTCTAATGGATTCGAAATGCTAGGCTAATCTTTAGAACTTAAACTCATCCATTTAGAAACTCTTAGTTAATCCACTAGAACTAAAGAAATAGTAAGAGTCGCAAAACACCTGTGATCTCTATGGGACGACCTGTTAAGTGCTACAACTGACACACACTTGCAGTAATTTATCACATCAATACTTGATTCAAATCTTAGGTATCCATATATTTTATTGTCGGATGTAAAATCTTAATTAATGTTATATAAAAACTACTATCATATAAGCATCAATATTAAGATATCAATCTTAGAAATATACCATATAAAATACTTCTAATTTTACTTTTTACTTCAAAGAAATGAAAAAGTTTTGAATTTTTTTTAATTATGGTAGTTACGATACGAGCCTACCCCAAGTACTTGGGATAAAAGGCTTAGTTGTTGTTGTTGTATGTTAGTTATGATACAGTAAAGTATAGTATATCTATCCCATCCCACAACTTAAATAATGTTGTGTCCTTTGTGCATTAAGAATATAATTGGGCAAACAATACACTAAGAAATAATGTAAGAGATCATTGTTAGAAAACACCAAGTTTTGTTGGTTCTTCAAAAAAAAAGTTCACTCCCTCTAGTAGTCGATATCAATTATGCCTCTACTAAAAACCTTTTTATCACTTGCATCTTTGACACCGGTAGAACCCTGTGGTCCCCTAGCTCGTCTCTTTGTCTTCATTGGGAAAAATAGTGGCATTCTCACCAACAAATTTGTTTGAATACTTTGGTAAGCCGATATTGACATTGTTGACGAGTCTCGATGACTTGCAGTTTTTCTTTGAATGTGTCAGTCATCCTTATGATCGACTCATTCAGTATTTGGAATGTAATCTTATCTTGTTGGGTCACCGCAGCTGTTGCATCTCCTTATTGTTGACGTTGCTCGCCACGTTCCTGATCTTGTTTTCTGTGACTAGCCGATGAGTAGTAGCTTGATGTTGCTTTTGCTGTACCTGATGTTCCTGTTGGACATGTCAAGTGCTCATGCTCCTTCGAATAGTCATATCTATAAATGGTGGCATGGGTTTCTCAAATGTGTCATCTGGTGACAAATGGATCACATTATTCATGCAAATTTTTGTTATTAGATATGGTAGAACTAAGTGTGGCTTTGCTTAATTTGTGTGTTGGATACATTTATGGGCTTGACCCATACATTGAACTATTGCGAAGTGAATGATGGAGGCGACATAAAACGGGCACCTTTCCATAATCATATTTAATAACATCATGTCCCTTGAGTATAATTCCGTTATTGTGAAAGACGGTTGGATGTTATATTTTATAAATAGGCTTACGAAACATACTCCTGCCTCACATACCCCACTTTTAAGAAACTCTCATTGAAAGTAACATCGCTAAGATTTGCACAGAGATATTTGAACTAGCAAGAGCCGCTTGATATCTCATTCACTGTATCAACAAATTTTAGGTGCTCCTTAGGCACATCAAGTATAGGAATGACTCTCAATATCTCCTCTTTTGTGAATGGCACTTCCCTGCCTTTAAAGTGTGCATATTGATCTCCAAGTACCAGTTGCAGATTAGTATAAGATTCATACATGAATTCGTTGCACGCTGGCGTGTATCTATGCATTATATATTCTATTAATTCTGCAACCTGCATTTATGCTCTGAAGTCAAGATTCTTATATATCATTGAGAAATTAACAGCCTGTTCGGGCCAAAGTTTAAAGTGCTCATACTTCTCCAAGAACTTCTTATTAACTTTTGTAGCTCTGTGCCTTTATGGAGAAGACGGGTCTGAAGAGTCCACTCTCAATGTCTTAGAAACGGTTTGTTTTCTTGGTCCTATTTTAAAAAATTAATCACAAAAACATATCTCAATATAATATCATTATTTCTCAAAATTATGCATGAAGTTAACACACATACTATGTATTTTTTTATTCTATTTCTTTTCTTTTCCCCTCCTTTTTTTATTATTACCTAATTGCCAGTTCCTCTTTCAAGAATTATCAAACTTTTCTTTAATTTTTTTATTAATGCATGAGTTTGATATATGTTAATTATTCAAGCAACCCATGAATTATTATGCTAAAATGTTGAGATTTTTATTTTTTTTAACCCTTGATTAGCATATATTTTCAATTATACCATGAAGTTCATCAAAAATCCATCAAAATTTGCCAAACCACTCTAAATCTACTAAGAAGTAAAGATCTATTTTCAATTTACTCGAATTTGTTCATATAAATCTTAGATCTAGGTCTTTGAATTAAAAATCTACTTTTTATGGAAAACAATTCACAGAAAAACCAAAGAGAAGAAGACTCACTTGGTTGAAGATCTTTGAAAATTCAAAAAGAAATGCACAGAATTAAGTTTTAGGATTCGAAAGGAGAGATTTTTGCTCTAGGATGTTGTAGAAGGGTGGCTACGATTTGGTTGTACGGAAGAAAAGTCAAAATTTTATTTATAAAGGGAGCTCTCTGTCGATAGCGGCTTTGACAACTCTTTCGAGTAGAGCAGTTCTTTTTTTTGGCACTATAGTGGGCGACTTCGACAGCCGCTCTTTGTTTGAGAGTTGAATCAAACCAAAATTTTTATTTTTATTTTTTTTAATTGTTAGTTTCAAGACTAAAATTATTTCTAAAATCTAATTGTTAATTTGTAATTCTAAAATTAATTCTAAACTGAAAGTTAGTTCCTATAACTATGAAAGATTTTTGTTTTGAAAATGTGAAAATTTTTTTAAAAAAGGTAAAATTTTAAAACAAAATTGCTAAAAACATCATGAGATCAAAACTAAGTTATCTTTACAAACAATTTCCCCCAAATTAAAATGCATATTGCCCTCAATAAAGTGATATTTCTATTTAATTAATCAAGAACAAGTAAAATTTAAGAGAGAGTGCTTAGAAATTAACCTTGGTTCGTTATTCATAATGTAACAACTGGCAAACAAAATTGTTAGTACATAATATACAATAATATATATTGTGTCTCTGATTAGCTTGTATCAATGAGATGGTGGAGAATCTACTAGATCGTGAGATTCCTCCGTGTACTTTAGAAATTCTAAGTAATTCTTCAATCATTTTCTGTTTATTTAAATGTATAACCATTTTTAGGATTTTTGATATTGATTGCACCATGCAGATATATAGTTTTAACTATAAATAGTCCGGTCCACCGTGAATGCAATTTTTCCAAAAATAAATGAATGCGTGAATCGTATAGAAGCACTTTGTTGGGAGGATGAAAAACACGGTGTGTGATATAGTGATCATGTCATATTCTCATTTTTTACCTTCGAAATGCATGAATTATCATTTGCATCACGTCTTATCTCTTCTAATTCATTTATTTATAATTTTTATAATGAGTCATCTGAATTGAGATCTAAATTAACTGATTTGATTGCCCAATGCGCTTTGTGCTCTATCTCTATAGACAAATGACAAGCTTTTTTGTAGACTACTCAGTATGGAAACATGCCTAAAGATATTTTATATGCAGTACGGTAAGCCCATAAAACATCAATTAGTCTAAATGACGAATCTTTGTGATATGGATTAACCTTTTTCTCTAGAATTGCTTAATTTCCTTATTAGCAAATTCTAGTTATCCATTTGACTGTGGGTGATAAGGTGTAGAAATCTTGTGCATAATGTGATATTTCGTCATTAAATTTTCAAAGGCTTTATTGCATAAATAAGAACCCCATCGCTTATTATGGCTTTAGGACTTCCAAATTTGAACAATATATGTTATTTTAGAAATTTGATAACAGTTTGTTGATTATTGTTTCTACATGTTGTAGCTTCTAGCCATCTAGAGACATAATTGGTCACTCTGAGGATATAAACATATCAGTTAGAAATTGGGAATGGTCCCATGAAGTCAATACCCTAATAAGTGAATATCTCAATTGTAAGTATGGGTGTTAGAGGCATATGAGTCTTAGTTAACGCTCCTAATTTCTAACATGACTCGCATTGTTTACAAAATTCATATGTGTATCTAAATATAGTAGGCCAATAGAATTCACATTGGAGTATTTTGGCTACCATCTTTTAAATAAAAAGTGACCCAACATGCTTCTGTATGACAAAAGACAATTAAGCTTTAAATCTCATCATCAGACATATAATGCCTAATAATTTGATATGAGCAATATTTAAATAGGTAGAGGTCGTCGAAAAAGAAATAACGTACCTTGCATAAGAATCATCGTTTGTTTTGCACACTCCAGTGATTCAGCATTTCATATGCAGTAAGAAAATTAATAATATCAGTATACCAAGGAGTTGTTCTATTGAAAATAATTGCTCATCAGGGAACGAGTCTCTAATTGGTAGTTTATCGTTATCAAAAGTCAGTCAAGAGAGGTAGTTTGCAACTACATTCTCTACTCCTCTTTTATCTTTAATTTCAAGATTAAACTCTTGTAGCAACAGTATTTATCGGATTAGTCATGGATTTTCATCTTTTTTTGACAAATGATATTTGAGTACAGAATGATCTATTAAAACAACTATAGTGAGCCAAAAATATATGAACGAAATTTATCAAGAGTAAAAACTATAGTTAGAAACTCATTCTCTATTGTCGTATAATTTATCTGAGCATCATTGAGAGTTTTGCTAGCGTAGTAGACCAGGTAGGACTTTTATCTCTTCGTTATTCCAGTACTGCTCCAATTGCATAGTCAATTGCATTGCTTATAATTTCAAATGGAAGTGACCAATCTGGAGGTTGTATTATTGATATTGTGATGAGCATCTACTTGAGGTTTTCAAAGTTGTTTGGCATTTCTACATCCATTCAAACTACATATCTTGTGCAAAAATGTGAGAAAGAGGTCTAGCAATACTACTATGATTTTTTATAAACTTTGTATGAAAACTTTCATATCCTAAGAATGAATATATATTTTTCACGATTTTAGGTATTGGTATTTTGAAAATAAACTCAACCTTAGTCTTATCTATTTTCATCCCTTTAGGTGAAACTATATGGTCTAATACAATACTTTCGTAACCATGAAGTGGAATTTTTCCCAATTTAGGAGTAGATTTTCTGTTGATGTCTTTCAAGCATAGATCCTAAATTAGTCAAACAAAATTCAAAATTATTTCCAAATACAGGGAAATCATCCATAAACACCTCAGATAATCTTCAAGCATGTCTCTAAAAATATTTATCATATACCTTTGAAATATTATGGGCACATTGCATAATCCAAATAGTATTCTTCTAAAAGCAAATGTACCAAAAGGACATATAAAAGTTATCATTTCCTCTAAAGCAATTTTAATATAATAATAGTCAGAATAATCACCGAGAAAATAATAAAATTCATGTACAACAACTCTTTCAAGTACTTGATCAAGAAATGATAATGAAAAGTAATCTTTACATGTTACTTAGTTTAATTTTCGATAATTGATGCACATACACTAACTTGTTAAAGTATGAGTGGGTATCATCTCTTCATCATCATTTTTAATGATTATTACCCCACTCTTTTTCAGAAAAACTTGGGTTGGACTTACTCACTTATTATCAACAATTGGATAGATGATGTCAGCATCAAGAAGTTTTAATGCTTCATCTTTAACCACTTTCTTTATGGTAGGGTTAAACGTTTGTTGCATTTGCCTAATAGACTTGGTTTCATCCTTCAAAGTGATGCGATGTTTACAAATAAGGGGGTCTATATCTTTGATGTCCATCATATTCCATCTAAGAGCTCTCTTATATTTTTGCAATGTCGATATTAGTCGCTCTTCCTAATTCTCATCAAGATGAGCTAAGTAAACCACCGGAAAAGTTTCTTAGGTCCCAAAAGCATATACTTGAGATCTTTAAGTAGCGGTTTTACCTCAAGTATCGGTGTTTGGATATCATATGGTATTAATTTCTTTATAATTTGAGATAACTCTTCATATACTTTTATTTTTGGGATCCATCATGTGATATTTAAACATTAAGCATCATTAAAAGTTTTATATAATGATATGTTTGGATTTGAGATAAACAAGGAAATCATTGTTCATTGTTAATGGAAGCTCCAAAGTGACAAACATGCACAATGATATGATATCTCCTTCATCATGGATTCATTCGTTGTAATTAAGAATCTTACATTTCATCATTTTTCAATATTCAGTTGTTTGCAAATATTAAAAATATTAAGTTCAAGGGTTATGTTTCCAAATGAAAACTTCACCACACCATTCTTGCAATTTATAACTGCATTAGCTCTAGCTAAAAATGGACGCCCGAGGAATATAAAGACATAAATTCTTTACAAGTACCATATCGATAACTATAAAATCCACTGGAAAATAGAAGTTTTTGATCTACACTAAAATATCTTCCACAACGCCCTTAGCCTTTATGACCTATCAGCCAACTGTAGTCTGATTGGTGTACATTTAAGTTCTCCTAGATCTAAATACTTGTAAACCAAATATGGCAAGAGATTTACGCTAGCCCCCAAATATAGTAAAGTTTTTTCCATATCATGTTGACCTATCACATAGGAAATAATGAGACATTCAGGATCTTTATATTTAAGAGGTATTTCAGAACAGAATAATGCACCTACCTGTTCTATGAGGAATGCTCTCTTCTGTACGTTGTGAAAACTTTTGATGGTGTATAAGTCCTTCAAGAATTTTGCATATGAAGGAACTTGTTTGATTGCTTCCAGCAGAGGTATGTTGATCTGTACCTATTCAAAAAAAATTCTAAAATATCAGTATAAGATGTATTAATATTTTTATTTTGCAATCGTTGAAGAAATGGTACAGATTGTTTATAATTTGTCGAAGTGTGTTATTTAGAATTATCATTTTTATATTATTATACTGAATCATGACCATGTTTCTCTTCAGCATTTTCATTTGAAATGAAGTCATCAAGCATTTGACCACTTTGCAAACTTAGTTTAATTTTCGATAATTGATGCACATACACTAACTTGTTAAAGTATGAGTGGGTATTATCTTTTCATCCTCATTTTTAATGATTATTACCCCACTCTTTTTTAGAAAAACTTGGGTAGAACTTACCCACTTATTATCAACAATCGGATAGATGATGTTAGCATCAAGAAGTTTTAACGCTTCACCTTTAACCACTTTTTTCATGGTAGGTTAAGCCTTTGTTGCATTTGCCTAATAGACTTGGTTTCATCCTTCAAAGTGATGCGATGTGTACAAATAAGCGGGGTCCATATATTTGATATCCGTCATATTCCATCTAAGAGCTCTCTTATATTTTCGCAATATCGATATTAGTCGCTCTTCCTGATTCTCATCAAAATGAGCTAAGATGACCACTGGAAAAGTTTTTTTAGGTCCCCAAAGCATATACTTGAGATCTTTAAGTAATGGTTTTAGCTCAAGTATCGGTGTTTGGATATCATATGGTATTAATTTCTTTATAATTTGAGATAACTCTTCATATACTTTCATTTTTGGGATCCATCATGTGATATTTAAACATTAAGTATCAGTTAAAAGTTTTATAATTTTAATTATATGTTCAGATTTGAGGTAAATAAGGATATCATTGTTCATTATTAATGGAAGCTCCAAAGTGTCAAACATGCACAATAAAACAATATCTCCTTCATCATGAATTTATTCATTGTAATTAAGAATCTTACATTTCATCATTTATCAATATTCAGTTGTTTGCAAATATTAAAAACATTAAATTCATGGGTCATGTTTCTAAATAAAAACTTTACCACACCATTCTTGCAATTTATAATTGCATTATCGTAGCTAAGAATGGACGCCCGAGGAATAAGAAGACATAAATTTTTTACCAGTACAATCTCAATAACTATAAAATCCACTGGAAAATAAATGTTTTTGATCTACACTAAAATATCTTCGACAATGCCTTTAGCCTTTATGACCTATCAGTTAACTGTAGTCTGATTGGTGTAGATTTAAGTTCTCCTAGACCTAAATACTTGTAAACCGAATATGGCAAGAGATTTACACTAGCCCCCAAATATAGTAAAGTTTTTTCTATATCATGTTGACCTATCACACAAGAAATAATGAGGCATTCAGGATCTTTATATTTAAAAGGTATTTCAGAACGGAATAATGAACCTACCTGTTCTATGAGGAATGCTCTCTTCTGTACGTTGTGGAAACTTTTGATGGTGTACAGTCTTTTAAGATTTTTGCATATGAAGGGACTTGTTTGATTGCTTCCAGCAGAGGTATGTTGATCTGTACCTATTTAAAAATTTTAAAATATCAGCATAAGATTTATTAATATTTTTAGTTTTCAATCGTTGAGGAAATGGTACAGATTGTTTATAATTTGTGGACGTGGGTTATTTTATAATTTGCAGAAATTTCTTTGTAATTTTAGTCCCAAGATATTTTTAACTTTTATGAAGTTTGGACCATTTGGTTATTATATGCTTAATTATTTAAAAATTAAAAATTATATCAATAATATGTAAATTAATATTAAAATTTTCTATAGTTTAATTAGAATTATATTTTCCTTTTAATTTTCTATTGAGCAACCAAACATAAGAAATGCTTTCTTCTAAAATTTTCTTGAGATTTTCTTCTTCATTTTCTTTCTAACCAAATATACAAAAGGAAACCAATTTCCATATCATTTTCTTTCTTTTTCTTTTTCCCTTTCTTTTTCTTTTCTTTTCCTTCATTTTCCCTCAATCCAAACACAGCCTAAGGGAGAATGGAAAGAGATTAAATTTAAATTGCATTGCAGTAATATTTTGGTGATTAATAGTAGATTAAACTTCTTCAAATTCTCGAAGGTGTAAATATAAGCTCTCTAAATCTATCCCATGAAATTTTGACAAAAGTTAAACTATTCAGACTTAATCTCGAAGTGTTTCATATTCAAAAGAAATGCTATGCATGAAAGTTGGGTTGTCCTATCAGGTTGTAAATAATCTCGTAAAGACCTTCTATTATCTCCATGATAACTATTATTGTCAGTATTGTTATCTCGAAATTCGTTATTATTATTATCATTCATGTTGTTGTTGTTGTTGTTGTTGTTATTACTATTGCTCATATCGTGAGGCGTTTGGTGGATCGAAAGTGTGTGTGGATTTGAATACGATCGAATAAGTCTGCTGTTTGAAGTTTTCCTCCAACTGGCCATACAAATTCAGAATCACAAGAATTAATGATGTAGAAACCATAAACTATACTAAAATGTAATACAATAGTTTTGATCCCTGACATAATCCCAAGTATAAAAGATCGATATTAGTATAATCCCAAAAACTTGACTGCGATCTAAATGGTATAATCCCAAGTATAAAAGATCGATATTAATATAAGAGTAGTAACCCAAAATTATCCTCTCGAGAATCATTTTGATTATTGCACGACACTAAAAGAATAAATTACGAAACTGAAAAGAAATAAAAATTGGATTTTTGTTAACTAAAATTAAAACTAAACCAAAGAGAATATAAATTTACTTGAAATAAAATTATTGGTCAAATGAATTTAACTCTTCCATAGAGTAATTTACTAGATATATTTATACTTTTTATATCTTAGTTGCATAGATCATGTGGTCTTCCTATAATCGAGAAATAAATCATTAAAACACATAATCTAATAAAATTGTTAACTTGATACTTTAAGTAACTTCCTCTAACTAATACTTGTTCGTCGCAAAAGTTTCTTCGCTTCCTTCCATTGAATTAACTTAAATTACAATGAAAGTGAACAAGAGATAAAAAAGAACAAACGAGAGGATTTTATAGTTCAATCTCTCTTTTACAATGTGTTGTGGGATCTGTGGCGATGGGATCTATAGTAGTTCCCGTGGACGATCGGTACGTTGAAATCTTCTCTTTTAAAGATATCGGCCGAATATAGACGATCTTCTCTGGTTTTGATTTGTTCAAGGCTCTCTCGCGTAACTCGAACTTCTCAAGAACTCCAGAAAGAAGATGGTGATTTTCTCTGATCTTCACGAACTCAAGGCTCTGTGCGTAACTCGAATTCTCCAAGATTTCAGAAAAATATCTCAATTGCCGAAAAGAAAATCCCTAGGGTTTCACCAGGAAGGTATTTATATCCCCAGGTTAATGCAAGAGCTTCTATCTAAATAGAACTCGTCATTATCAGGGACTCCAATCAAATATCTTAGTTTTGATAGAATTCTGATTAGACTTGATTTGGGTATTTGGATAAGCCCAAAATCATAATCTCAATTAATTTGAGATTCTGATTATCTACTTACGATGAGCTTTAATAGCATCAAAACGTGGCGCTAAATAACAAAACGCGGAGCTAAAGCGGAGCTATTGATCATCTCCTCGTTTTACTCAAACGCGAGGCTAATACAAGCCAGACTGCGGAATCAACGCGGAGCTATTAAACATCTCCGCGTTTTATTCAAACGGAGGGTTAATATTACCAAACGCGGGGCTACTGAATTGGCTCCGCGTTCTGTTGTGGAAAATCCTTTTTAATTTAGAAATTTTCACTGCCAACAGAACCCCCTCCAAAGTTTTCAAAATGGCTTAGACTTCAGCAGATTTTGAAATACTTTGGATATTTAAACTGAAACGCGGAGTTAGAATACCAAGTCTATCTCGCGTTATGCTCACTTACGCGGAGCTAATCAGCTTCACTTCGTCTTCAGTGAAATGAGTAATTATGTCATTAATTACCCTGAATTTCTACGCCGAATACCAAGCGACGGAAATTCTGTTTAAATAGAGCTCTCGGCTCATCTTCTTCTTCATCTCATCCGAAGAATCTTAGGGCTTCAGAGCAGGCGACTTAGGCCTCTTATTTTGAAAGAATGATCTCCAGCCGAACTTCTTTTTCCTTTCCATAGATCTTCATCACTAGGATGCCATCTAGGAAGAGTGCGACATCACGCAAGTTGGCCGACGTTAATGGCAGCAGCCGTGAAGGTAGACGTGACGGTGAACCAGTCTATGCAGCGTCTTCTGAAGGTAAAAACCTTAACTCTTGGGCTTCTAAGAACCATTCTTGAGATGTTTCGGCTTGGTTTAATCCAGCCAACTGTTTATTTTACCGACGAGATCGCCGTTCTCCGCGAAGTTATCGCGTTATCCCCTGTGCTTGAAACGCAGGGCTTATCTGACTAGTGGTCTCGATGAATCTGCGAGGCTATCTTTGATTAGCAGTCGCGATGAATTGCGAGGCTATCTTTGATTAGCAGTCGCGATGAATTGCGAGGCTATCTTTGATTAGCAGTCGCGATGAATTTGAAAGAGAAGGAAAGAGCAGAAAGAAATCTTGTCCCTCCTTTACGCGAAGTTATCGCATCATCCTCTGCGTTTAAAGCGCGAGGCTATTTCTTCAACTGTGCGCGGAGTTAGCTTCGCTCCGCGTTTTCACTATTTTGGAAACTCTGTTCCTTTTGCAGTAAGTCCAATCCCTTCTGAAGAGGAATGTATACGGGTCCATCGATCTTCATCAGCAAAAGTAACTCTAAGGAAGTCAGAAGCATATGCTTTACAACATAGTTGTAGATTTCAAGCTCTGGCTTCGAGAGATAAACTCCTGAAGGGGCTGTAAATAAGGAGCTGCAGCACTTGCAGTGCAGAATTGCAGCACTTGCAGTTCAGAATTGCAGTGCTTGCAGTTCAGCTTGTGCTTCGATGCAGTACTTTCCTTTCCTCTCGTGCTTCATTTCGGATGACAGATCCTAGTTGACATTTGCAGAGGAGATCTTTTGCATATGAACCAGGGAACTGAACTTCTACACCCCGTAGAGAAGTCTAGAGTTCTTTTGCATGTGAACCAGGGAACTGAGTTTCAACACCCCGTAGAGAAATCTTACTATTTGGTTATTGATGAGTTGATCATGTAAAAGCTTTTGGGAGAGTTATAACTCCCTCTTTGTAATCTCTTGCTTCATGAATAAAGATAAATTATTTTCCTCTCTATCTGTTGGCTTCAATAATTTTGCTTGCTCAACAAACAGATGGCTAATAATTCTGGTAAAATAATCTAAGGCTCTTCCGCGTAACTTAGATTACTAATCCAAATGATCGGATAAGGATCATTTTAACTTAGATGGAAGCGCCTAATTGCACTCGTCAGAAAATCTAAGTTTTTCCATGAAAACGCGAAGCTAAGGCACAGGCTATCCTCGCGTTTTGTAAAGTTGCGCGGAGTAAAACAACTTCGCGTTTTCCATCATCGCGCGAGGCTAATAGCTTCGCGTTTTAGAGAGTAACTGACTAGTCACTTTCTCCGAAATTCGCGCCGAATTCCAAGAGGCGGTTTCTTACATTTTAAATAAAATCCCTATTCCTTATCCTTCTCACTTTATTTGAGAATTTTCCAGAAACTTAGAGATTCAGGCGATCAGAGTTCAGGCGATCCGAGCGTTCTCCGACCGGTTTTCTCCCAATCTCCCGTCGATTCCACTCGATTTCCGCAAGTAATGGCGCCTAAGACTCGTGCTACTTCTCGAGCGGCTCCATCTTCGGCAACCGGCGCAAGCAGTGGTGGCGGCGGCCATGGCAGCGACGCGCCAGCCCACGTTTCGCCTATCGGAGGTAAGAATCTCTCCATTGAGACTTTTTAGAACATCTCTAGAGTGATTTGGCTTGATCTTAACTGACCAATCAACTCTTTTACCGGTGAGATCGCCGTACTCCTGCTGTAAGGCTTGGAGAAGAAGAAAAGTCTCTGACTTTACGATAAGTTATCGCGTCATCCTCGCGTTTTGAAGCGCGGGGCTATTTTGAGTAGCAGTTGCGTGGAAACGCGAGGCTATTTTAAGTAGCAGTCGCGCTGAAACGCGAGGCTATTTCGGGTAGCAGTCGCGTGGAAACGCGAGGCTATTTCGAGTAGCAGTCGCGTGGAAACGCGAGTCTATTTTAAGTAGCAGTCGCGCTGAAACGCGAGGCTATTTTGAGTAGCAGTCGCATTAAAACGCGAGGCTATTTTGACTTCTGCGCGGTCTAATTTTTAGCTTCGCGCGTTCTAATTTTTACCTTCGCGCGTCCATACTTAGAGAATTTTTCTGTCTTATAGAAACTTCTCTCACTCTGCTTTCTTTTTGCAGTAGGGTATTCGATGGAATCCCTTCCCCACAAGAATTACTTCGGCTTTGCTGGGGGTTCTGATCCCTCAGGCCAATTTCGCTTCACCACTATCTTGGCTTCATATAAGCCAGACCCGAAGGAGCGCAAGGAGAAGTTGATCAAGTATCATCCCACTACTGCTCGAGAAATCATAACTGATGCATCCTTCGAAACTTTAAATAGAAAGGCAATGGAGAAACCCGCTTTCCTCTTTGGAGACCAGATGGATCAATCAGATGAGATCCTTTCTGAAGAGGAGTGCATTTGGTTATATAACTCAGGCGAAATGCTGATGTTTCTGCCTAGAATGGACCGTAGCTATCCCTTGGTCTATCTTCAGAGGCTGGCGATACCTCGGGAATTAAAGTGGGGACTGACTCAAGAGCAAGATGGCGTCCCAACAGGCAAATTTGGTGCAAAAGGGGTTTATCAAGATGGTTCCCCCAGATGCATTACTGGCTTGCTTTCCGGCCGATTTGGCAAGGAGCTTCTAGTGGGAGAAGTCCCATCTCGTGCCCGAACTTTCTTAAGTGAGTTCCTGGCGAAGGATGGTCAGTACCCGGCTAGCGACTTCAGGATGCCTGGCTGGGTTCATTCTTCTAACAATATGTGGTGGGCCTGCCTTGTTCAGTACGTGCTGGATTCCCACGAGCCCATTTTAAAGGATATTGGCTTGTATAAAGCTATCAGGAATGTCCAATTCGGGTTTCCCCAGAGTGCTTATCATTTTTACTGCCTCTTGGAGATGTATAACCCTGAGACTTGTACTCTCTTTACACCAGTGGGTGAGCTAGAATTCGCTCTTCACGAAATGTTCGAGGTTTCCGGGCTTTCCATGGGTGAAATCCCCTATGAAGAGTATATCCCCACCACCGAGGAGCTGAACATGCTACTGGCGAGGGATGAGCGCATCTACGCCACATACTGGGAGATGATGTGTCATTATCATATTTGCGCTGACTTGACGGGTGCGCGTAACCACGGTATCGGTCATAAGAAATGGGCCGAGTATCTCTTTGCCAATTTGAATTCTAAGGATAGTTCAACGACTATCCATGGCCATCCACCCGTCTATGGCTCAGAGATTGATCACCGCATTGCTAAGGGCTGCCACCTATTATATTATACCACTGAATCCAATGAGAATGGATACGGTCCTGGCACTTCATTCAAGAGCTACCATTATCAAGCCCAGTTCCCGATCTCCAACAGAGGTCTCATTGCCGGGTTTCTGATGCTGTGGCTGAAGAGATGTGTCGTGCCGTCGTTGCCCAAAGAAGCAATTGCGGTGACCGTGGTATATCCAGCGGTTCTTCTAGCATATGGCCGACCCCTTGGACTTCTTCCCGCCATGGTATGCAATTTGCAGTATGGACTGAGGGTGCTCTGTCGTGATTTCCTCCCCACTATTAAGGTCAAGGGGAAAGGAAATGGCAAGTCGAAAGAGACTGCCCAGCCGAAAACTCCAAACCCTAGGGTGGAGATGCCCTACACCTATTTGATGGCGTGGCTCGTCTTGCATTGTCCTTCTTTAATGAGTGCACCAGAGCGTCGTTCGGACGAAAAGTGCTTCTTTGTAGAACTGTATGAACGCTCTTCATGGAAGCAGAATTATATGTCTCAAATTCGGAAGACTTTTCGTAGTTTTCAGAATTATGAGATCTTCCGGTGTTTCCCTGACTTTCCCGGCGGAGGATATAGAATGAGGCTGAAGGACGCCGTGGGAGCAGATAAGTTCACTACTTTATCGGCAGGAGCGTTCTGGTGGCTTCTCAATATCCGTTCCGGACATTTGGTGTATCGTCAAGATCTCAGGTGTCGGATCGAGCCATACACTCCGAATCGCTTTGCTCGTCAGTTCGGATACTCCCAACTTTATGTGGGCAATCCAAATAAAGATCTCGCTCACGAGGGGAATTTATACGAAGGCGCTCGTGGCTGGTTCCATTTTGTAGCAGGCGGAACCGAGGCTGAATTCTCCTTGCCCCAGAAGACGCCAGAATTGGCCATGACCCTCAGCTTCTGCAACTGGTTCAGTATTGCGAATGCTGACATGCCCGGCTTCTCTTTCAACGGCAGTTGTTGCAAAGAGATTGAAGCCCTCTACATTAGCCGCCAGGGTGCTTCTAGGGTAAGAATAAAAGGAATGGAAGAATTCCTTTGCGCCGCGGCTGAGCCTTCAGACGCCAGCGAGTCCGACGACGATGCCGGTGATGATGATGACAATACTGGTGCTGGTGGAGCTCCCCAGCCTGTTATCAGTCGTCCCTTGAGTCCAGCTCTCAAACGCCGCGGCATTTTAAAGAGAAGACCGGGTAAGAATCAAAAAATTGACGCAGGAAACCTTGATAGCCCCCCAAGAAGTGGCTATCAAACTTGCTTCAGACTTGTTGGCTTCAGTTCTACCCCCAGCGTCGGCAAGGGAGAATGAACCTGCTCAAGCTCCAAGTGTTGTTGAGGTTTCAGCCCCTTTGGCCGTAGGGCCTGTGGCAGAACCTGTAGCGCAACTAACGGGTAGCGAGACGGGTACATTGCTGGAAACGACAATGGCTCCCCCTTCAAGTCCGACAACTGGACTTGTATCGCCTGGTATGGCCCTTAGCATTTTATCTTTTGCCCGTTATTATTTTAACGTAACACTGCTTTTCTGGTCTTCCGAAATGCAGGTGATCAACTTCTCTCGCCAATGCATTCGACTACCCAAGTAGAATCTGACGATAGAATGGACCATTCCGGCTCCGTTGGTGGTGTGGGTAGCTCTGCTGGCGAGTTTGCGGCTGATTATTCCACACCGGCTCCTGCCTCTGTTCCCTCTTCAATTCCCCCAATTGATGAACTGGGAAGTGATGAGAGAACTGAGGTCATTATCGCAGCTGCTGCTAGGGAGGCTACGCCTTCTCCTAGCATGCCATCTCCAACGCCAGTCTGTTCCACTGAGACATTTTCTATGGTCGTTGGCGTGCCTTCTCAGTCAGCGATTTTAACATTGTCTGTTGTCGTGGCTGCTGAGACACTTGTAATTCCTCCAGCTTCTAATCTTCCAGTCGGGGATGAGGAGAACTTAAAGTTCTCATTTGAAGCTTCTTCTGCCATCGGAGGAACTTCTGGTGGAGATACCCCCTCATCTTCTCCTATTGGTGGCGCTCCCCGGGTGACTTGTATTAGCAACCCTCCTTCTCAGGTTCCTGATTCTACCATATCTGCATTGGATTTACTGGCCCCGCATATTATGAACCTGGTATAAGGACGGGCTTCGACACTGGTAGCCACTGCTCCTCTGCCTGCGACATCTTCCTTAGCATTATTTTCTTCGTCTGCTGGCACTGTAAATCCTCTTGAAGAACTTTTCAACTTCAGTGTTGCCGATTTTATGCGTTTGCTAAGGAGATGTATTGAGATGGTCCTTGTTGGCCACGATTTCTTCAACTTCGCACGTCCACTGTTATTCCGCTATCTGGAAAACATCGAAGAAACTGGGGGACGAGATCGAGCAGCTCCTTACCGGGCCCGTTTTGGAATTTTGGAAGAGCAAATGAATATACTCAACACAGTTCGCAAAGCGGATGTTGAGTCGATTACTGGGATCGAATGGGCTCGTCTTCAGGCGGAGTTGGTTGCTGGTCGGGAAGAATTGAAGCGCCAAGAAGAAGAGTGGTTTCGAGCGTTAGCAGGGTTTCAGGCTAGTCGGGAGTCCATTCTTAGAGGTTTGGATTTGGTGAACTCTGAAATTGAGGGGAGCCAGGCTGCAATTCTCAGCACCCAGGAGGCCATTGCCAATGCTCGGGCGATTTTAGTAGAGAGCGGGCTCCATTTAGGGGAAGCTGTTAAGAAGCGGGAAGCGCTGATCCTTCAACGGGAGCAAGTTGATCAGGAGGAGACAACAAGAAGCCGTACTATGGAAGAGTCTCGCAAGAATCTCATCCAACAAGTTGTAATGAATGATGATGATCTACTCCGGCAGGCTCAACACTCTATAGAGGCAACTCGTCGTCGAGCGGTTGACGAAGTGATGAGTAAGTTAAAGCATCTCGGAGATCCATAGTTTTCTTTTATTCTTCATTCCTTTTTTTTTTTTGTAATGAGAACTTGTAATAAAAGAAAGGTCTTCATTGGTTCTCAGACTTCTTTTGTAACCCCATTCCTTTTAAATGATAAATAAGGATAACTACTTTTTGATTCTTTTATTAGTTGGCTAGGAAATCTTCTTGCACAACAAATAACTTGCCATCAAGAAGTAGTTTTCTCTGTTTTCATGCAAAGCGTTCCAAGTCGTACTGTCGGAAGTAAGAATTTAACATGACAGGTTTTATGGGATTTTTAGCAAATCCCCAGCTATCAACGGGTTTGATTGGCCTTTACAACTACCGTTTGAGTTGGGCTAGCCATGTTATTCCCCTCAACATGGTGAGTTGTCGAGAAATTAATCTCCTCTCTCCCTTTTGCCTTTAATCAGCATTGGGTAGTTAATCTCATACTCTTACCCCCAGTATGATAGGGTTAGCGAGAAACTGGTTCTCTTCCCATTGCCCAGTCGGCGTTGGGCAATTCATACTTTTACCCCAGTATGATGGATTGGCAAGAAACTGGTTCTCTTCCCATTGCCTAGTCGGCGTTGGGCAATTCATACTTTTACCCCAGTATGATGGGTTGGCGAGAAACTGGTTCTCTTCCCATTGCCTATTCGGCGTTGGACAACTCATACTTTTACCCCAGTATGATGGGTTGGCGAGAAACTGGTTCTCTTCCCATTGCCTAGTCGGCGTTGGGCAACTCATACTTTTTATGTCAGAGGCGCTTAATTACACATGCCTAAAAGAGAGACTGGGGGCTGTTCAAGCTTGAGAACTGAGACCACCAGGTTTGGGTCAGAGGCGCCAAACTGCGCATGCCCAAGAAAAGACTGATGGTGGTTCAAACTTGAGAACCAAACTGGAGGCGGTTCAAGGCTCTCTCGCGTAACTTGAACTGGGCACTCCAAACACACCAGGTTCAGGTCAGAGACGCCAAACTGCGCATGCCTAAGAAAAAGACTGATGGTGGTTCAAACTTGAGAACCAAACTAGAGGCGGTTCAAGGCTCTCTCGCGTAACTTGAACTGGGCACTCCAAACACACCAGGTTTAGGTCAGATGCGCCAAACTGCACATGCCTAAGAAAGGACTGGAGGTGGTTCAAACTTGAGAACCAAACTGGAGGTGGTTCAAGGCTCTCTCGCATAACTTGAACTGGACACTCCAAACACACCAGGTTTAGGTCAGAGGCGCCAAACTGCGCAGCCCAAGAAAAGACTGATGGTGGTTCAAACTTGAGAACCAAACTGGAGGCGGTTCAAGGCTCTCTCGCGTAACTTGAACTGGACACTCCAAACACACCAGGTTTAGGTCAGAGGCGCCAAACTGCGCATGCCTAAGAAAGGACTGGAGGTGGTTCAAACTTGAGAACCAAACTGGAGGCGGTTCAAGGCTCTCTCGCGTAACTTGAACTGGACACTCCAAACACACCAGGTTTAGGTCAGAGGCGCCAAACTGCGCATGCCCAAGAAAAGACTGATGGTAGTTCAAACTTGAGAACCAAACTGGAGGCGGTTCAAGGCTCTCTCGCGTAACTTGAACTGGGCACTCCAAACACACCAGGTTTATGTCAGAGGCGCCAAACTGCGCATGCCTAAGAAGAACTCGTATCTCCAGGGATACTAAGAATAGTATTTCTTCAGAAATTTACCATTGATCGGCATCATCATCCTGTCACCGTCTTGATTCATTAAGCGATAGGCTCCACTGGAGTATACTGTCTCCACAATAAACGGTCCTTCCCATTTTGGTTCAAATTTACCCTTAGTCTTGTGGGTTAGCACCATTGGCCTTTTAACAGCCAAAACCAAGTCTCCTTTCTTAAAGGTCCTTGGTTTGACGTTCTTATTGAACGTTCGAGATATTCGGGCTTGGTACAACTCGATTTGCTGTTAAGCTCTGAGACGTTTTTCATTTAACGCCTCTAGTTCTTGCAATCTTTGCTGATGGCGCTCTTCTGTCGTCATCCTTGTGGCTAAAGCCACTCTTAATGATGGTATCTGGATTTCAAGAGGCAGAACAGCCTCACTTCCATAAACCAAAGAGAACGGGGTAGTTTTGGTCGGGGTGCGAACGGTGGTGCGATAAGCCCACAAACATTCTCCCAACTTTTCATCCCAATCTCGTTTATTGGAAGAAACGAACTTCCGAAGGAGTTTGATGATCGTCTTGTTAAAAGTTTCGGCTAACCCATTAGCCGCAGGGTTGTATGGTGTAGAAGCGATATCTTTGATTCTGAATTTATTGCAGAATCTGGAGAATCCCTGACTGATGAACTACGGACCGTTATCATGAATGATCCGTCGAGAGACGCCAAATCGGTAAATGACATGATGCTTGATAAACTTGATCACATCTGTCGTTTTCACCTCTTTCATGGGCACGGCTTCGGCCCATTTTGAAAAATAATCGGTTATTGCAAGAATAAACCGATGTCCTCTGGATGACGGGGGAGTTATTGGCCCCACAATGTCCATTCCCCATGCTTCAAATGGCCAACTTGCAACAGTATTGTGCAAGTATTCTTGGGGTTGATGAATAAAATTAGCATGAACTTGGCACGCATGACATCGTTTAGCGTATGCCATTGCTTCCGTGATCATGTTCGGCCAGTAGTATCCTAGCCTTCTTATACGGTCTCCAAGTTTAGGGCCGGGCTGATGAGCTCCACATACTCCATCGTGTGTTTCTCTCAGCACTTCTTCTGCTTCCGCTTTTGATATGCAACGTAGCAGTAGACCATCTCTTGACTTTCTATATAAAGTCTGAAGTTTATGGTCATAATAAAATCTTTGGGCCTTCCTCTTTATCGAGGTGGCTTCCTTCGGATCTTCTGGTAATATTCCATGTAAAGCGTAATCCACAAACGGAAATCGCCAATCACGGGGTTCCAGGGTTAGGCCTACTTGGCATACTTCTTTATTTTGAAGAAGAGTATCTGGATGAAGGAGCTCCCTACTTTCAATGGTGATGCTTTTAACCTCACCTGGCGGGATTGTCAATGTTGCAGCTAATGCGGCAAGGGCATCTGCATATACATTCTCATTCCGAGATATATGAGATATGTAGAATTGTTCAAAATATCCAGCTAGTTCAATGGCTAGCTGATAATAGGGGATGAGGGCTTCATGTCTGACTTCATATTCACCTGTCATCTGATTGACGATGAGCTTAGAGTCTCCATATGCCTCTAAATGGTTCACCCCCAGTTGCAGAGCTATTTTTAAGCCGGTAATGAGTGCGTTGTACTCCGCTACATTATTCGTGCACGGTTCTGTTAATGAGTAACCGTTAGGCAATATATGTTTATGTGGGGATATTAGCACAACCCCCACTCCAGCAGCAGATCGTCTCGCGGCACCATCAAAGAACATTTGCCATGGTTGCTCTTTGCTGACTGTGTTGACCCCTGACATCTGTTTGGTATTAGACCGAATTGAGTGGTCTGCAAGAAAATCAGCAATTGCCCGTCTCTTCGTCGCCTTTTGAGGAACGAAGTGTATGTCATAGGGCGACAGTAGTAGGGCCCATTTTTCCAGTCGGCCATTTAAAGCCCCTGGTTTTGTCATCAGAATCTTCAGGGGATTAACCCGTGATATGACATGAATCGTTTGCCCAGAGAGATAGTGTCGCATTTTCTGAACGGCGAACACTAGGGCTAAACATTCCTTTTCAATCGGGGTATACCGCCGTTCGGCCCCAATCATTGTTCTACTTAAATAGTAGAGGGCATGTTCATGGCCGTGCTCATTATATTGAGCTAGTAATGCGCCTAAGGCATTATCCATGGCCCTCACATATATGAGGAAGGGCTGCCCGGCGTTCAGTGCCATAAGAACAGGAGGTTTGGTGAGATATTCTTTAAGGTCGTCAAAGGCCTGTTGACATGCCTCATCCCATATGAAAGACACTCCCTTTTTCATAAGTTTTGAGAATGGCTGGTATCGTCCAGATAGGTTGGAAATGAAACATCGAATATAGGCGAGCTTTCCCTGTAATCCTCTTAATTCCTTAAGATTGCGGGGAGGCGGCATTTCGCTAATCGCTTTTACCTTTTCAGGGTCAAGGAAAATTCCTTTTGAGGTGATTATGAACCCAAGAAATTTTCCGCTGGATACCCCCATGAATGACTTGGTAGGGTTCATCTTCAGACGATATTTCCTCATAAGATCGAAGACCACTCTTAAATCATGAAGATGATCTTCTTTATTTTTGCTTTTGACTGCTAAGTCATCCACATAGCACTCCACTGTTCTGCGCAGGTGTTCCTTGAATATGACACTCATTGCGCGTTGGTAGGTGGAACCTGCATTCTTTAATCTGAATGGCATCACCGTATAACAGTATACCCCCAGCGGCGTTCTGAAAGCTGTATGCTTTTTATCATCTGGGTGCATTTTAATTTGGTTATAACCTGAGAAGCCATCCATAAAGGACATCCTCTCATAACCGCAAGTATTATCAATCATCACATAGGTGATGGGGAGTGGAAACTCATCCTTGGGACATGCAGCGTTCAGATCTCGAAAATCGATGCATACCGGATTTTGCCATTCTTTTTGCGAACCGGCACTATGTTGGTAACCCAATCAGGATGCTGCTCTTCTCGGATGAATCCGGATTGTATAAGCTTGTTGACTTCAGCAACTATCGCCTCCATCATTTCCGATCGAAAACGCCTTTGCTGTTGTTTGACAGGCTTAGCGTCTTCTTTAATATTTAACCGGTGTGTGGCAATTTGAGGGTCAAGCCCAGGCATATCTTCATAACTCCATGCGAATACATCTATATACTCTTTGATAAGAGATATAAGTTCCTCCTTTTCTAAAGGAGTTAGTGTGTCGCTTATGAAAATGGGTTTCGGATTTTCTTCCGTTCCCATGTTAACTTGTATTAATTTGTCTTCTGTGGGCGGATCACGCTGTTCAAAGCGGACATCCCAGAGAGTGTCCATATGCCTGGCCCAAGCATCATCTTGGACGTCAATTGGTTCCTCATCGCTTTCTGGCGCGGATGAAACCATATTGACCATCAAAAATTGAAACCAAGCACCGGTGCTTATATCCGAATCATGGTCAGGCGAAGATGTTTCTTCTTTATCCGAAAAACTCTCTTCATCCTTGGGTGGTGATGAGGGTGGAGTAGACACATAGCCCAACCCCCTGCGGGTCTTCTGATAATAATCAGGACTCTTTCCTCTTGGTCCAAACGAGGGTATGAGATTCCGTCGCCCTTTTTCGAAGTTTAATCCCGGCTTCTGGGTAAAGTTATATCCCATCTTTTCCATCATCTGTCGGGATCTTTGTTCATACATATGAAATTGGGGTGATGTCTGTTCATCACTTTCACTACTTTGTCTTTGTCGAGGCGTCGTGACCACTTTGCCGAATATGATCGGCCTTTGGGACTTCTGTCGGGGAGGCACTTCTCCTCGGTTATTTTTAATTGAGAGAGGAGGGAAGACCTGAGGGGCAAATGGTATGCCGTCAGAACTTCGAGTTCGGTTAGGTCATCCACTTCAGTGGAAGTACAAGAGGGTTCAGATTCAGTAGCTACAGTATGCTCGTAGACTAACTTTACATTTTCATTAATAATCCATTCACTCTCTATTACATCCACTATATTATCAAAACTAAGAGTAAAATCTAGGTTGGGGTTAATTTCATAATCACCCCCATCATCCTCTTCAAAAGGTTCATACTCCGTGTCGGCTTCATTGCCATTGTCCTCGGGCTTTGGAGGTTTGTCATTGGAGGCTTCATGGGCTGGCTTGTAGAGTGCAGCGTCCGTGAAGTGATTCTCCAATCCTTTGAATGGTTGCTTGTCGGCAATTAGCGTCCGGACCTCTCCTTCCTCATCGCAATATTTCATGCATTGGTGGAGGGTCGACGGGACTATCATGTGAGCATGGATCCACGGCCGCCCCAACAGAATGTTATAGGAGGTGTCTGCATCAATGACGTAGCATGTAGCTTCTGTCCTCAAATCCCCGATTTGACATCGGAGTCGGATTTTTCCGAGGGGACGGCTATTATTAGCGTTGAAGCCGTATATCATTGTGTTGGTTGGTGTCAGGCGATGGAGGGAGATTCCTAACAGCTGCATCAACCTTCTGGGTACGACGCTTAGTGCAGAACCCGGATCAATCTGAATTCGGTCCACTTTTGTGGATCCGACATATTCGGTAAAATATAAAGGCCTGTTATGCTTTATATTTCTCACCTGCATGTCTTCTGGAGAGAAGATGATTTATGGGACACGCCTCCTCACTTGGTGACAGCGGGGGCAAGAGTCCTGTTCTTCGTCGGCCGGCTCGACTATCTGAGCTAAGAATGACTCAGAGTCTGCCAAGGCCTCTCTTAGAGCTTCACGTGTTGATTTTGATAATCTCAACAATTCGTAAAGCGTTACTCGTGCTAGGATATTTGCCAACTGAGCAATTATGTCAAATTTGAAGGTAGTCTCGCTAGCTCCTTCTTCTCGAATATGATTCTTCTGGAAGCGACGTCCTTTCTGCTTCGCAGCCTTTGCGAGTTCTGTATAGATGTCTTTTGGATCTACTCTAGTATAATCCTTAAGATATGTCTTCTCGGATCGAGTACCGGAAGGGCCTGCCCCATCTTGATGAGTGGCCATAATTTCGGGCTCTTCTTCAGAACTTGTGAAGGCGCCTGAAGCTATATATTCTTCCTTTATATCTGCAGAGATGGCATTGACAGCCCGCTTCTTCTCTGGACCTCTTGAAGTAGTCCATTGTTCATCTTCCAGCAAATCAGGGTGAACCCACATAACTTCCCCTCTTTGGGTTGTTATGGGGACAAGTCCTTCTTGGACTTTGTTGTAAGGATCAAGATTCTTTGTAACTGCCTCACCCTTTGGGATTGGGGTCACTCCTGCGGGGAACTCGTGGGTTCCAACCACTATGGTTGCCATATTGGCAGTGACCTTCTTCTGCTCTTCCTTAAGCGTTAGAACCCCAGCTTCTATTAGTGCTTGGATCCTGTTCTTAAGGGGAAAACAATCTCTGGTAGGGTGCCCAACATTCCGGTGATAGAGACAGTAGTTGGGATCTTTTGTCTTACCAGCGTCTTCCGGCTTCTTATTCTCCGGAAGTTTTAGCATTCCCTTTTCTTGGAGCAAGTGAAAGAGGACAGGTGTCTGTTCAGTTTTGAAAATGTAATTCCTTTCTTGCTGCGGTCTAATTTGCCTTGATTCTCGCTGACCTTGAGACTTCGGCTCTGGCGGAGGACTAGCTTTCTGAGGAGCAGTTTCTGACGACATCGCTGCTTTCCCTTTATTCTTGTTGCTGTTATTTTGGGTATATGATTTATTACCCCCAGCACTTCTTGACCCGCGGGACTTTTCAACTCGGTGAATCAAGTCTTCAGCTTGCTCTCCTTGTTTGAGCAGGTCCCTCCACGTCTTAGACTTTACGGCCCCCATTTTGAGGAGCACATTGGTCTTAAGATTGTGTCGACAGGTCTCGACTAGAGTTTCCTGGATCATTCCATGTTTGCAATGTACGGACTTCTTCCGGAACCTTTCTATGAAATCTTTAACCGTTTCTTGTTCTCCTTGTCTAGTTACAAGGAGGGAATGAACCGTAATCTCGGTATCATCCTCAAAGAATCGTGAGAGAAATAATTTCTCGACATCAAACCAGGCATTAATAGATCCTGGGGGCAACTGCATGAACCAAGTAAAGGCAGGCCCTCGCAAAGTACTCGCGAACACTTTTGTCATAATTGGGTCATTACCCAACAGATGTCCTACTTGGGACAAAAAATAATAGATGTGCTGACTGGGCGATCCCTTCCCGTCATAAGGCTCTAACTTGAGCGGCTTATACTTTGGAGGATAAGGCACCACATCCCACTCTGGTGGATATGGTCTAGAGACCCCTGACTCCTTCAACTCTTTTTTACGCATTAAATCTTCGAGTTGATTCTGCAATTTTTCAAGCTTTTCTTCATGCGGATCATGGAAAGAAAATCTATTTTCTTCCTCATGCATCGAGTGGGCTTTCTCCTCCTATTCTTCTTCATTTGAAGTCTTCTTGCCCTGTTTAGCATTATCCTCGACAACTTTTAAAAGTAGCATCCTAAGGTCTTCAATCATTTTCTGTTGCTCTCGAATAATTCTTTCTTGAGCTTCAAATCTCTGATTGATATCATCAGATTTATCTGCCATGTGCGATGCTGACTTCTGTAGTCGAGATGATGCGGAGGAACGAGATGAGGCTATGGCTGAATTATCTCTGTCTTCATCATAAAAACCCCTTGCGAGCCTCTTATAATTTCGAGGCGGGACAGCTCCTGATTTTAGTCGAGTAACACGATGGGGTTCTCCATCGCTCGATTCTGAATCATCATCCATCTCTACGATTTTCTTTCCTTTTCCCACCATGTTGGAGGTTACAGCTCTCCATTGCCTCAGGGAAGTAGTCTTTGGTTTCTTCGCAAGGTTCTTATTCGGCTCAATTAATCGATCAAACGCAGATACCCTGCTCTTGCTGCAGCCGCAATTGTCCATTACAGCGGACACTGCGGTCATTAGTTGCTGGCAATGACAGATAGGTTCTGCTTGAAGTTGTTCTACGCTTCTCTTTTTAGAGAGATATTCCCTGAGATCGGCGCCTTTAGTGATAGAGTTAAGAGGTCCATTAAACTCTTGGGAAGACCTGGGAACCCATTGAAGCTTCTTTGACTGATCAACCCTGACTCTGGGGTCGGACCGATCCTCGCGGGGCTTAGGAATAGTCTCGCGTTTCATATTGCGGGCCTGAAGAATAGCTCCGCGCTTATCCACACTAGCCTCGCGTCTCTCACTGGCTTGGTATGTCTTTAGAAGTTTAGCTTCTGGAATAATAGCCCCGCGTGAAGGGAAGGTCTTGCACGCTGGCTTATCTTTGTGTTTAACGCAGATCATAGCTTCACGCCTAGCACGATTTTTACGACTGACAACTATTTGCCAATCACCCTCGCGTTCCTCGCGGATATCAGAAGTCTTGCGTTTATTGCAAGTATTACTGGCTTCGCGTTTCTCACTTGGCTCAGTATCAGCCTTGCGTGGGATATCACACGCTTGCTTCAAAGAATCTTTATACTCGCATAACTCGCGAGTGTCGGGTATTCTGCGACTAGCGCAACCCTTACTGGCTTCGCATCTCTCGGTAGGCTCAGTAATAGCCTCGCGTGGAAAATCACACGCTGGCTTTGAAGGATTTTCGTACTCGCGTCTCTCGCGAGTATTGGGTATTCTGCGACTAGCGCAACCCTTACTGGCTTCGCGTCTCTCACTAGGCTCAGTAATAGTCTCGCGTGGAAAATCACACGCTGGCTTTTCCTTACTTTTAAGGCAAGTTGTATCTTCGCGTTTAATGCAATAGAGACTGGTCTCGCGGGTAGCGCGAGCCAGTTTGCGAGGGACCATAGCCTCGCGCCCTCTAGAGTTAGCTCCGCGTCCAAGGCGGGCTCTGAGGGCTCTACGCCTCGCTCTCCGGTTCCTGTTCCGGAGTTGGGTCCTGGTCAGTCCAGTCCCTAGATCTTCTTCGGCAATCGGAAGCTCATCCTCGGCTAGGATTTCTTGTGTGAACTCCGGCTCTATAGCCACAAACTCCAAGGATCCCCGTCTCTTGGTAGATACCTTTCTACCCGTCACTCGGGCATTGGAGTTTATGCGATGATAGTGCCGTGTCTCATCTAAGTCACCTGATCCGGAGGAGAGGAACTCCTCGTACTTCTGCTGGTCGATTTCAACGACCAGCGTGTCTACTTCGGATCCGATCAAGTCAACGTCCGATTGCGCCACTATTTCTTCATCAGTGAAAGAGATGGCTCCCACTGTGGTCGCCAGTTTGTTCGTCGCAAAAGTTTCTTCGCTTCCTTCCATTGAATTAACTTAAATTACAATGAAAGGTAACAAGAGATAAAAAAAAACAAACGAGAGGATTTTATAGTTCAATCTCTCTCTTTTACAATGTGTTGTGGGATCTGTGGCGATGGGATCTATAGTAGTTTCCGTGGACGATCGGTACGTTGAAATCTTCTCTTTTAAAGATATCGGCCGAATATAGACGATCTTCTCTGGTTTTGATTTGTTCAAGGCTCTTTCGCATAACTCGAACTTCTCAAGAACTGCAGAAAGAAGATGGTGATTTTCTCTGATCTTCACGAACTCAAGTCTCTGTGCGTAACTCGAATTCTCCAAGATTTCAGAAAAATATCTCAGTTGCCGAAAAGAAGATCGCTAGGGTTTCACCAGAAAGGTATTTATATCCCCAGCTTAATGCAAGAGTTTCTATCTAAATAGAACTCATCATTATCAGGGATTCCAATCAAATATCTTAGTTTTGAAAGAATTCTGATTAGACTTGATTTGGGTATTTGGATAAGCCCAAAATCATAATCTCAATCAATTTGAGATTCTGGTTATCTGCTTACGCGAAGCTTTAATCGCATCAAAACGCGGCGCTAAATAACCAAAACGCGGAGCTAACGCGGAGCTATTGATCATCTCCGCGTTTTACTCAAATGCGAGGCTAATACAAGCCAGACTGCGGAATCAACGCGGAGCTATTAAACATCTCCTCGTTTTATTCAAATGCAGGGTTAATATTACCAAACGCGGGGCTACTGAATTGGCTCCGCGTTCTGTTGTGGAAAATCCTTTTTAACTTAGAAATTTTCACTGCCAACAATACTATATGAGTTTTCAATTTATCTAAGCATATAATATAAATAATAGAAATAAACGTTCCAACTCTAAGTGTACACCATACTTAAAAAGTCTACTGTATATAAAAAACTAAGCAATAAATAATTGTCATGTAATAAAACATCAAAGACTTAGATTCATATCGTAATCTTTTCAAAGATAATCAAAAATATCAATTTAACGTAAATCAATTAAGAACAATAAGTATAGAAATCACATTCCAGTAAATTGCCTAAGCTTTGTTATCCCATTTGAACCAACTCAAGAATTTAACCACTTATACTCACATAGTCATGAATAAAAAAAGAGAATTATTTTATTGATGAAAGAGTACAAAAACTAAATCTTGTATCTCTAAAACTCTTTAATAATCAAAAGGCATTTAGTATTACAAAATTTTGAATTTCATCGGCTATTTATAGCCTTATAAAACTCTAATAGAAATTTTATTTGCAAGGAAACTCTATATTCTCTCATAAATCTTCAAAAGAGCGAAAATATGACTCTGGCCTTCAACAGTGCCATCAACAGCTGTTTTCGGGTCTAAATTACAGTCGATAGCTGTCGATAGCTAATAGGTAGCTGTCGACAGCCAGACTTATACAATCACAGTTTTGAGCTGATATTTGAGATGTGCTGCGATTTTTCGATCTCCTTGCATATAAAACCCTGCAAAAACACTAGAAAATACTAGAAAAATATCATAATGAGGAATTTGATTAATAAAAATAATTTTCCATTAAGTTCTTATATTAATGAACAAAATTGGATTACGCTTGCATATAATAAACTAAAATAACTACACTTTTTAAGCTTAATCAATGGTTTTTAGCCTACTCTTCTAATTTGCTTCCCTTTCAAAATGTTTTCCTTGTTTGAGTTTAAGATCTTCGAACCTAAACCCTAGCCATAAAACCTGATTACATAAAACTCCCTTTCCTATTTCCACTTATTTAATCAATATCTTAGTTCCAACATCTTTTTCTGGTTTATGTTTTTATTTATTTTATTTTATTTATTTATTTATTTTGCAGTGATTCCTTTGATGAAAGAGAGGAAGACTACTTTTGTGAAGTGTATTTTGACATAGCTATTCTTCATAGGTTAGTGGTAGTTATCTTTTCTTGGTTAATTGTTGTGATCATTATGCATTAATTGCTTTCAATTTAGGATTTTGTTGGCAAAAAGAAGCAGTTTTAGGAGTTCAAAAATTAAATTATACTGTAAATAAAGATGTTTGAAAAAAAAACATTGAATGAATTAAAAAGTACATCAAAAGATCCAATAAGAGATAGTATCATAGTTGTTGCATTTGAGACTGTTCTTCAATGAAACAAAGTTATATATTTGTCTTCCTTAGAGATACTAATGTATTCTTCATCATGAGCAGTGACTATGTTGAGCTTTCACTTAAGATTAAGCTTTCACAATCGGAATCTGCATAGGCCATGTATCCTTATTCTTCTCTCTAGTCTCTTTGGTTTTATCATCATCACAGTTATTGGGCTCAAACATATGCTGCATAGGTTTAGTTGCGTCACTTTTGTTTCCTTGTTCACCATATTTTTACTTTCTAATCAAAGTATTAGCTGGGTCTCCTATTTATTATAACATTCCCTTTATTATATCATTCTCTTATGCCCTCCCTCCCTTCCTGTCACTCTCTAGTTTACTGAATTATGTCTTTGGGTTCTTTTCGTTTTTTGCCTTGTTTTACCATATTTTCACAAAGTGATGACTAGCATTCTTTGTGTTAGATGGTTCCTTTATGCTTTTATATTTCACAGAGACGTGCTTCCTTGGAGTCATTAGCTAAAGGTGCAATTCAGTTTTCACGCTGATTTACTTCTCGTGAACTGCAAGATCGATGGTTCTCTCTTTTATATAACTTAGATACCTCAATGGAGGCATCTGCTTGCATTGTTGATATTGAGATCGAACTTGTTACATTAAATTTTCCAAAAACCAACCAAGCTTACAATCCTAATTTGACAGGGAAGGAATCACCATATGGGAAACGAAAAGTGGATAGTGCACGGAGCCATTACTATACAATGAGATGGAAAATTCATAGCAAACCTCGTGTAGCTAGTCTTAGTTTTCTGGTGTGACCTGCTTTGCTTGCTAATACTGGATATGATAATGGTCCTATGGATCAGTTATAATCTCAAAGTAAGCAACCTACTAATAGCTTTGCTCTTGAAATTCCTTACTCGAATAATTATGGACATCCAAAAACATGTTATGATAGTGGGAAGGATGCTTTCCCCAAGTTGTTGAGAGTTGATTCTTCTGCTGCTAGTGTTTCACACTAGTTACATCATACAGAGCGTGTGGGCTTAGTTGAAAATGAAATTTAAGATGGACCGTCATAGAAGGGCTATTTATTTGGACCAATAGATACAGAGAATAATATGTTAGTAGTATGTAATATAGAATGTAATAATGGGAACCGGTTTTTTGAACATAACTTCCAACAAAGAGATTTTCCACACATTTTTGGAGAGAATCTTATGTTTGTAGATAATTCATCAGATGTTCATGAAATCAGTCAAACAAATGCTCTGGGTACAAGAAGTCCATATGAATTGATGGTATTGGAGCTAGGCTCTGTAAGATTTTGGTTCATCAAATATTAACCATGAAGGTGTTTCCTCCAATTTTGTTGGAAATAATAACATATTTCTGACTGGAGTCATTCATTCGATTAGTTGGATATTCATGCACCATCTAGCATGCCTGTCTGGAGGACATTTCAACATCTACAATTCCAATGGATGGACATTACAAAGATATGAATGTTGGTGCACCTAGATGTGATGGTAGTTCCTCACAACCAAAGTTAGATGATGGGATGTTTTTGATACGTACATGGACTTTGCTGATGGGGCTCTTTTCATTGATGTGGATGACAAAGAAAATACAAATAGGTCTGGTCTTGGTCTTAGCTTCATTTTATTGAGTTCTCCTAGTGGCACACATCATAGTGTAGCAAACTCAAGTGATATCGGAGTAACTAATGTTTTGGGTACGTGCCCTGAAATTCCAGATATAACATGCTATGGAGAACCTAATCTTCTTCATCAACATTCTACGCTTTATAACAATCATAATACTAATGTTTCAGCTATCGATATGGCATCCTCATCCTCGTAGACATCTAAAATAGCTTCATCTCAGATGGAATTTATTATGTGTATTAAACATGGAGGATGTGGAAATCCCAAATAATGATCATATTAATTTTCCTAAATAGGCTCCTCGACCATTTTCTTCTAATTTTGAGCAAGGAAAACTGCATTAACATTGTCTGCTAATGTCTTTACTGATTGGAGGGTTCCTGTTGGTGATCCAAACAAAGTAAAGGAGCATGCAATAAATGTGCAACCTACAATATCCTCTTTCAAGGAAAGTTCATCAAGTTTCTCCAAAAGAGGTGAGCTGTATACATGTTATGGTTGGACTGTGGAAGCCGAGTCATCTTAGATTGATTCTATAGCCTGAAGTCTCAAGACATACAGGCAGCTGTGTTGATAAAACAAAGCCATGCAAATTAGGAACTGTCAGTTTAATCTCCACACCAGTTACTGCATTAAAGGAACATAGCATGGACCTTACATTTAAGGATCAGGATAATCATGATACTTCATTTGTATCTTTCCTAGAAAATCACCTTCAAGAGGTTGGTGATGCTAAAGTTCATCCCTTGAATGCAACTGATAGTTATCAAGAGGAAGCAAATATGCAGGTTGCGGTTCGAACATGCTCTATCCCATCCAAAAATGGTTTCTATAGAGGCAGATGCAGTGGCAATTAATTCAATTTCCGATCAAGAGGAGCATTTTCTCATAGTAATAATGATGTTCTTAATTTTCTGATGTTGAGGCTCTAGTAAAATTATTGGCCTGATCTTTCATTCGGCTGTCCTTGCATACTTTCTATCATTACTTTATTACTATCTATTTGCAATTTTCTGGTATGTAAAGCTTGTTGATATTTTGCAGATACTTAATATGGACTTGGGTGCATACAATGAGGAATCATGTATGTTCTATAAATAAAGTAAGTGAATACTTGCCTAGATTTCACTAAGCACTTGACATTTTAATACCTGGCCCCTCTTTGAATTATTTATTAGTATAATTTTCTAGTAGTGCTTGCAGTGCTCTTTGCATAGTCCTTGTGCCTACAATATATTCACTTTAGTAGCACAATTTGCACTATTTATTTTTCAGTTTAAGTTATGGAGGGGATTGGACATATTAGCTATAACTTTATTTTCAGATAAAATTTACTTTCTGGACATTTGAATATGATGTAAATATGTCTTTTTTTTCTTAACCAAACGATGGCATTCGGCCAAGCTTTGTAGAGTCTGAATTTTTTTTGAGAAAGACATGGATAGTTCAAGCTCTGGAGAAGTGGACGATTATAAGTTATACCTTGAATTTCAGTTTATAGGAGAGAAATTGGCTTTCTTTACATTATGGCACAATTGAAAAAAGCTCTATTTGTTTTCTTAATCATGTGAAAAATTTTCTGATTAGAGCTTCCGATTAAGAAGTCAAGTCAATTAGTTATTACGTTCTATCTTTCTCATATCTTTTCAGCTTCCAGAAAAATTGGTCATGAATTTATCATTTAGCAATCAGATTCCATTTCTTAAAATAGGCCACATGATCTCCGCTTGTATCTCCACCGCATATTCTCATCCATGGAGCTACATCCTTAAGTTATTCTTATTATCTGTTATTCTCGTTATCTATTCTTTATAGAAGGGAATGAAGAAAATGGAGAGATGCTTTTTTTTGCAGCCTTTTTTTGAAAATGGAGTGGTGGAGTATATTAAGGGGTGAATTATTCTGGAGCTAGTTATTAAGCCTCTTATATCCGTATTGCTATCGGGTTGGCTGCAAATGGGGCTGGATAGGCATTTTACGAGGGGAGGTGTAGCAGTTGTATAGTTAGACCCTACAGCTAGAAAATGTAGGATAATAGTTTGTACATTGTGAACAACCCAAAGGCTTTCAAGGACTTTTGTTTTTTTATAGAAAACTTTATAAAACTGCCCTTGGTAATGACCTATGAAGCACATCCAAAGTGAATGTTGTGTACGTATCGGACAAATGTCAGACATTAACATTTGCATTGACTCTTGACTCGAGACGTCTTGGACACTCTAGAGTCATGCCCAATTTTGTAGAACTAAAAACTTGCATTTTGGTATTGTGCCAGCTCTCAGAAGTTTTTACAAACCGCATGTAGGACACATGGAGCATGCTTTGCTTAAAAATACATATAATATGATCCTTTGATACAAGAGTGACATTTCATTAATAGAACCTAAAAACTCCTTACAAACATGAAGGGCATCCATGGAAATGTGTTGGGTTAGTTGGATTGAACAAACGTATTCTTTATTTGATTTAGGTACTTAATTAGAATTTATGGATTATATTTACTATGTTCTGTCTATTTTATATATAGATATGTTCATGCCTATCGCATATATTCATGTCATGTTTCCTGTATCACTTTCACGTATATATCTCCATATGTCATGTTCGTGTTTGTGCCTCATAGATAATGACTATTTAAAGAATCGGTAGAAATAAGGTAGAAAAGTTTAGTTTAACCTTTTTTATCTTGTGTAATATAATGGACATTATAACTTGATTGTTAATTTATTTTTTTCTCAATATCCAATATGATCTTCATTCTTTTTTGTTGTTTTTCCTATTATTGCAATGCATTCTCCCACCTCTATCATTTACATTTATTTTTAAACCTCCTAATCATTTTTATGTGCAGTATCAAGATATTAGCACATGGATACAAAGTACCATTAGATGGGAACAAGGTTTCCACTCCCATATAAATAAGTCTATTCCATCACATGACACTTTTGTTGTTTTCTATGGTCTACATTTGAAGTATTTCATTAAAGATCCCGAGGTAATTACATAACCATCAATTTATGTAGATTTTATTCTTGACATTTTATTAATCATACTTTTATAATTCAATTGCTATTACCACCCATTATTATGCTCTACTTTAGCAAGTACAGAGGGCTGTTATATAGGACTATTACTGAAGTGAGAGGATAAGAGAAGATATGGAAGAGCAAGTATAGAGGGCTTTTACAGAAGTGAAGGATTCTACAAGGGAAGAATTTGTAAAAGTCAAGACTGTAATGAGGATAGAAATTGAATAAAAAATTATAGAGGTACAAACTGAGACTCGAGTTCATATACAAGATGAAAAGAAGACATAAATTCGAGCTGAAATACAAGTTGGTATCAGAGCCCTGGTTCGGATCAGATTTCACTCAGATCGGTGTTGATTTTGAGTGGGAGTTATGGCGGAAGATAGGAAGGGAAAAATTGAAAATTTTGATGGGACAGATTTCCAATGGTGGAAGTTGCAGATGGAAGATTATTTATATCAAAAGAATTTACATCAACCACTGATTGGAGAAAAGCCAGAAAAGATGACTGATGAGGAGTGGGCATTGTTGGACAGGAGGGATTTGGCGCAGATTCGATTGTGCCTGACAAAGCAGGTTGTGTTCAACGTCTCCAAGGAGAATACCACTTTAGGTTTGATGTCAGCTTTGGCTAAATTTTATGAGAAGCTGTCTGCTTCAAATAGACTGTTTCTAATGAAAAAGTTGTTCAACTTGAGAATGCTTTCTGATAGTTCAGTTGTTAACCATTTGAACGAATTTAACACATTATGGGCACAACTTGAATCTTTAGATTTTGTCTTTCCTGATGACATTAAAGCTTTGATGTTTATGTGTTCGTTACCGGATAGTTGGAGTAATGTTGTTATGGCCATCAGCAATTCTCCCAATACTGCTCTTAAATTCAATGATGTTGTGAGTACAATCATGAATGATGAATTGATGAAAAAGAGCATAGGTGAGAGCACAGTTTCTACAAGTACTGCTCTGTCGGTTGATAATGACAGAAAAAAGGAAAGG
The DNA here is from genome assembly GCA_036321105.1 of Dracaena cambodiana. NCBI lineage: Eukaryota > Viridiplantae > Streptophyta > Magnoliopsida > Asparagales > Asparagaceae > Dracaena > Dracaena cambodiana. Next base: position 26,404,843 of record JAYEPQ010000008.1, on the reverse strand, counting down.
GGTAGAAGTTTAAGCAGGGAGTCAAAGCAAAGAGGAAGATCAAAATCTAAGGGGAAATTCAAGAAAAAGTTAGTGTGTTGGAAATGTAAGACAGAGGGTCATATGAAGAAGGATTGTCCAAACAAAGATAAGGAATGAGCGAATGTGGTGAATCCAAGTGAAGAGTATGATGACTTGTGTTTGTCTGCTCATACAGAATCAAGGTCAGATTCGTGGTTTGTAGATTCAGGAGCTTCGTTCCATTGCACTGCTCGTAGAGAATGGTTTGAGAATTATGTCCAAGGTGATTTTGAGCATGTGACTGTTGGTAATGGGCAGGAATGCAAGATTGTCGGTAAAAAGACAATTCAGTTAAAGTTGCACAATGGTGGAAAGTTGCTTTTACAAGAGGTTAGGCACATACCGGATTTGAAGAAGAATTTGATATCTGTTAGTAAGCTGGATGGCGAAGGTTATCAAATCTCATTTGTGAAGAAACAGTGGAAGATCAGTAAAGGAGCAATGGTAGTGGTCAAGGGTGAGAGAGTGGGAACTCTATATTTACTCTCAACCTCGGTGGATCACGTTGTTTCTTTGGCCACCGTGAAGAATGAGAAGGCTACCTTATGGCATCAGAGGCTCGGTCACTTGAGCGAAAGTGGTATGAGGGTATTGCAATCCAGAGGTATATTGACAGATATGAAAGATGCTAATTTTGATTTCTGTGAGAACTGTGTGTTTGGAAAGAAGAAAAGAGTTAGCTTTATGAAGGATGGTAAGGAGAAGAAAACCGAGAGATTAGAGTTGGTGCATACAGATGTATGGGGACCTTCTTCGGCGAAGTCTCTTGGAGGTAATTCTTATTTTGTCACTTTCATAAATGATGCAAGCAGGAAAACATGGGTGTTTGCACTTAAGCAGAAATCCGATGTTTTCAAGATCTTCAAGGTATGGAAAGCTCTTGTTGAGAATGAAACAGGTTTGAAGGTAAAATGTCTGTTGTCAGACAATGGTGGGGAATTTTGCAATAGGGAGTTCGATGACTATTGCTCTACCCACGGGATCAGGAGAGTGAAGACTGTACCGAGGACACCGCAGCAAAATGGCGTGGCTGAGAGGATGAATAGAACCATTTTGGAGCGAGCTCGGAGTATGAGACTACAAGCAGGTTTGCCTTTGCAACTTTGGGGAGCCGCTGTAGATACGGCAGTCTATCTGATCAACAGGAGTCCAGCTAGTGCTTTAGATGGAGGAATTCCAGAGGAGGTGTGGTCTGGTAAGACTGTGAATTATTCATTCTTAAAAGTGTTTGGTTGTATAGCATATGCACATGTGGATCATGAGATGAGAAAGAAGCTTGATTCTAAATCTCAGAAGTGTGCATTTATTGGATACGGTGGCGACGAATATGGTTATCGCTTATGGGATTATGAGCATAACAAGGTAATTCGTTGCAGAGATGTAGTATTCAATGAGGGTTGTATGTATAAAGACCGAACGGAAAGTAAGAGTGAGAAAGCAGTTGAAAAGGAGCACTTGGAGCTGGATGAGCCACAGGATGGGATAGATCCCATGGATAAAAGAAAAGAAGAAATACCTACATCTGAAGGAGAAGAAATGGCTACACCTGAGAATACACAAGTTTCAGATGAGACCGAACAGGAAAGAGAGCCATTGACTGAAATAGATGGTTCCAGTACTTTATCAGAGAGTGTTCCCACTTTGAGGAGGAGCACGAGGATAAGGAAGCCAACCCAAAAACTTTGTCTTCCATTATATCATGTTTTGTATACTGATGCAGGTGAACCAGAGAGTTACTAAGAGGCTATGCAGGATAAACTTTATCTTAAGTGGGAGCAAGCTATGCGTGATGAGATGTCTTCTTTGGAGGAGAATCACACATGGGAATTGGTGAAGCGACCGGAAAAGATGAAAGTATTGCGTAACAAGTGGGTATACAGGGTAAAACATGAGACAGGAGGGACACAAAGGTTCAAAGCTAGACTTGTAGTGAAGGGCTACGGTCAGAGAAAATGTATTGACTTCAATGAAATATTTGCACCTGTTGTCAAGATGACTTCTATCAGAACAATACTAAGTATTGTGGCTGTAAAAGGATTATATTTAGAGCAGCTCGATGTGAAGACTGCTTTCCTTCATGGTGATTTGGAGGAAGAAATATACATGGAACAGCCGGAGGGATATGAAGTTAAAGGAAAGGAGAATTGGGTATGTCGACTGAAAAGGAGCTTGTATGGGTTGAAACAAGCGCCGAGGCAATGGTACTTGAAGTTCGACAAGTTTATGTTGGATTCGGGTTTTGCCAGAAGCAATTCAAATCATTGTATATATCTACAAAAGTTTAAGGATGGTAACTTTATTATACTTACTTTGTATGTAGATGATATGCTTGTGGCAGGTACATGCATGAAGAAAATCAGTGATCTGAAAAGAAAGTTAGCAGGGAGATTCTCTATGAAGGACATGGGTGAGGCTAAACAACTTCTTGGGATGCAAATTACCCGAGATAAGAAAAATAAGAAATTGTGGTTATCTCAGGAGGGGTACATCAAGA